>JAZAVI010000698.1:0-55622 GCA_036326025.1 Chrosomus eos | reverse complement strand
CATAATTAAACATTAAAAAGCTATCTTTGTGAATAAACGTGTCATTCTCTTCTAGTGGTGGCTTGGAATTCAAAGGAGAATTGGATATGCGTGTGTAGACGTAAATCGGATGTCCAGATATCGGATATGTATCCGATTGAACCTTTTGGGGTCTAAGGTGTTTTTGGTGTACTTGAGATGTTTTGACATGCCCTGACATTTGTGCTTTTTTCAGTTGCTTATAAACATATTAATGCAAAGGTGTAATTACACTCTATTTAGCAGAGCTACCATAATATGTGAGCAACATGTATGTAAATTTTTGTATTTTTGAGAGAATAACGTTTATGCATGGTTATTGAAAAAAATAAAAATTAAAGTTTCTGAAATAAGGCCACAAAACACATACTAAATATGTGTCCACAATACTTTTGACTAATGGATGTTGTCGCCTAGAGTTTTTTTTGTTCAAAATGATCTGAAAATCATCCTGCCTAATCATTCACATAAAACAATAGATTGATTTAAATTGTGTAAAAAAAAATTTGTTTGGAAAGGCAATATGTGGATGGGCGTGAATGGTCCAACCCCATCATGAATAATGCTCTGATTCACACTTGAGAAGACAATGACCCACATAATGAGCTGGTTAATGAGCCTTTCATTCAGGTGTGTCACACAAGAAAGAATGCAAGTCATTTTCTTTATAATATATATATATATATATATATATATTATATATATATAATTATATATATATATATATATATACTATATATATATATATATATATATTGAAAGTCAAAAGCACATTTTTTGTCATACCTGAAAACAAATCCTTTTCAAATAGGCTATATAGGCCATTCTACAGAATTGGTTCGAAGTTAGAGTTGGAAACATCTTGAAAAGAAAATAGTCTTTTTCCATAAAAATGTCTTATAAAGTATTCTTTTTTAAAGAAGGCAATACATTTCATACATATTTCAAAGGTAATGATTCATTAGTTGTATAGCTTGCATTTGAACAAACACATATAACATCTTAGTTGAATAGTTTTTTTTTTTGACAAAACATACTATATATTTAACATATGAGCAGAAACTGCTAACAAACTCTTATTGATGTCTATTTTAGAGTAAAAACTGTATAATCTATCCAAAACTAGTCAACGAAATGTTGTCTTTCATATTTCGTCTGTAACAGTGCGCATCTGTGCGTTCGTTCATTCACACACAGAAACGTGATTCATATTTAAACACTCTTTTTGCGTTTAAAGACACTATTAAAGTATTAAAGACACTAACATTGCCAGCTCAACGTGCGAGACGAGTGAGTTGCTTGAACATACACAGCAGAGCGCTACGCGCGTAGCGCTCTAGATTTGATATACTCAGACACCATATAAGGAAAAAGGGACGGGCTGATGCTGACCGATTTATTACACATCCAGAAGAATATATTTGAGTCGTTATAGGCTCTGGTAATTATGGAGCATAATAGGAATAAAGTTGTGACAAAAAAATTATCAGGGAAGAAAAATCTGAGGGGGCACGTGCCCCCTCACTTTGAATGGGCATGACGCCACTGATTCTATATCGCGATTAGAACAAAGCACAAGAATATAAAACGTACACAATTCTCAGCTGGATCTGTTGCTCCTCGAAATAAAAATAAACCAGCACTTGTTCTGAGGTAAATATACCAGGATTATTCCTCACAGCTCGGAAGACGACATAGTACATTAATCTGAATATACTTGATGTGTTTTACCGAGTTTATGTGGGCGTTTACACATCTGCATGTGTTGCTTCAGATCATTTGCGTTTGAATAGCACGCGCTCTCCGTGAGCTTGTCAGATTAGCAGAATAATGAGATGCGAGAACTATAATTAGAACGACTGACATCGCTCTCTTATTATATAGATTACATAAACAGAGAATATTTATTTTGGTTTTGAATTAGATCATTTAAAAATACACACTTCAATGATTATAAAGATATATAGCTCATGCCTAGGTGAATAGTATTCGCTGAGTTTTGTTTAAGTGAGAAAAAAAGAAAAAAAGTTCACGGAAACAGAGAGGCAGAAAGCACACCCTGTTTATTTTCTTTATTTTACAAAAGCACAATGTTTTATTTCGATTGTAAGTAGGTATGTAACGATTCACTCGCAACCGGTTGAAAATCGTTTAAAAATGTGTGACGATTCAAGTCGGTTGAAATGTTAAACAAATCGCGATACACGTTTTAAACAGCAGGGGCGTTTACTGTAGCCTACTGTGAAGTTGTGAGCCTCGCTTTACAGGCACCATAGCAGCAAGCACACACTGGCGCGAAGCTAGCGAGGGTTTTCACTTCATTCATGGAACTTGAGCTTGTGTGAGCCAAGCTCAACTTCCATAGGAATGAACTGAAAACGCTCGGTTTGCTCCGCACAGTGTGTGCCATAGACTGGTGTGCACGCGCCGTCAAACACATGGCGACGGCAAGATATTGACTTATTTAAATCGGAGGTGTGGCGGCATTTTGACTTTCCGTAGACTAATAATAATCACCACCGTGAGAAGCACAAGTCACCTCCGTTTTCATGTAAAAGTCATTAATACGACAAGTGCGAGAGCCACAGAGATCACAAGGTGCATAAGTGTTTCCGTGGCAACCAGGTGTATTTATTTTACTATCTCTTTCTCTAAATGTGTACATGGATATATATTTTTTTATATATATAATTTATTGATGTTATGGTATATTTTTCTAAATGTGTGTTTTTTGTTTTTTTACTCTTGCTAGTGTAATGATACAAATTATAACAAAAGTAAAACCCCTCTAAATGTGGTACTAATTTTACATAGTCTTTTACTTAGTGTGCTAAGGTACCAGTGCCCACCCTCTTGACCAGACAGACAGAAAGACTGAGTTGAAACAACCTTGAAGGGATTTTTTTTTAAATTTCAATGTAGTTTTTTTATTTGACAAATATATTTTAAAATTTTAAAAAAATGTGCAGCATTTTGTCTGAGAAATAATAAAAGAGACACTTTTTAATTTATAATTTCTTAAATTAATAACTTCGTAAATTGTATCGTGAAACCAGTATCGTGAATCGTATCGCATCGTGAGTTGGGTGAATCGTTACATCCCTAATTGTATGTGGACACATAAAAAGTAGACATTTAACAGTTTATTTTTTCATATTTCTTAAGACTAAATGACCAGAGATTATGGAGTATTTTAAGTCTATTTTGCTGCTATGTGAAAAAAATCTAGACAATTGCGCCGGCGCGATAGCCGACCCCAGAGGGTTAAATCCACATTTGGAAGATCGGATATGAAAAAATCGGTTTTCCATCATGCCCAGATTCACTGCATCTCTCTACAGCAGGTCTATGAGTCTCCAGATGTTCACAAACATGCAGTTGCACAAGCCAGTTTTCTCTGTGCTGACGTTTCTCACTCCTCCTGCTTAAAAGCCAGAAAGATCTTAATTTCACACTCTGTATTAACACTGAAAATCATGATCAAGTGAGCTTTTAGCCTTCTGCTCTGTGGGACGTTTCTGTTCGTATGAGTTTGCTTTAGGACTGAGTGTATAAAAAATAAAATTTTTTGAATTGTATTTAAATGTTTAAAGAAAAATTGTTACATCTAAATAACTAACTAAAGCTTGTCTTTAGAACAATAATTAAATTAAACTGAATTGATTTTTTTTTTCAGGTTTTTGAGTCCTGCTGCAGAGGAAGCCTGTCAGTATGTGAATAGAGTTTGGGTATAAACCCGTTACTCCAGAGAGAGCTGAATCTGAGTGGACATGAACTAGGAGACACACAAGTGAATCAGATCGCTGCTCTACTGCAGGATAAACACTGTCAACTCAACACATTGACGTGAGTATTGCTAATTTATTTATAATATTACTTTACTTTTAGTTGCAATGTTAGCTGATGATAATATTTCCAGACAGACAGTTTGATCATAGTTCAATAATTATTTCAGTTACTGTAGAGGCAGAACAATATTTTTTTGTGACAGAATCAGAACTGTTCATAACTGCTTTCAATTTAATCTTTGTATGTCACAAAATTTAAAATGTCTAATTTTGATAATAATAAATAAATGCAATTTAAATGCAATTTAAATGCAATTTCCACTATTTCTGAAGTGCTTCTTTTATAAAGAACAGCATTTCTCACATAACGCAGTGAAGCAGCCGCTGCACGAGTGAACAATTGATTATCGAGTCGTCGATATATAGGCTTATATAGCCAAACTTCGCCCCCTGTTTGGGCCACACTATTTAGGTACATATAACATTTAATTAGGGCTGGGAGAAAAAAATCGATTCACCTAGGCATCGTGATTAAAAAAAAAAAAAATTTAAAAGCAATTTTTTTATTACAGAATCAATATTAATTCAAATTAAATTGCTTTATATTTGTCCTTGCTTGTAGATGAGGTTGACAGAAGTTGGCCACTTTCGTTGCAACAGAGGATGAAATGTGTTGTTATCTTTGAGTTTGAGTGACGTAATATCCCTTTCAAGTGGACACGTGAAAGCGACGTGATACTGAATGCACTGAAAAGTCCTCGCGCTACTCATATACTAAGAGAGAGAAGACAGTAGAGCTGCACGATTCATCTTTAAAAGACTGATCTCGATTCAAAAACTCGAGCGATCTGCTTCCAATTCGTCTGTCTATTAAACGTTTGACAAAACCATATCGCAACATTCAAATCTGTGTTGGCACTGCCGCTGACCCGGAGAGAGTCGTAATGAAACTGTCACAAACTGTCTTTTCAACCTAGTATCATTATTTCAGTGATACAATAGTTCAAATTATCATAGAAGTACTGGGATAAAAGTTTAAAGTTCAAATATAAACACTGATGTCTACGATAGCGATCAATATCACTGATTAATCAGCTTTTGATAGAAACTTGGCCTTAAAATAACGCATTTATCGATTACATTGTTTCGCCACTAGGTGTTGACAAGTGACTGTTAAATTTTTTTATTTGTTATTGAATTATTTAATAAAGAGAATGTAGTATTGTATGAAATACAGTACGAAAACCCTTCTGAAATAAGTCAGAAAGAACTGATGAAAATTGATTTGTAAATATGATCTTATACATCATGTACAGACTGTATAAGTGTATGATTTAACTTTTCCCTATGGTCTAGTGTCAAAAAAATTGCAATACATATCGAATCGGCACTCAAGTATCGTGATAGTATTGCATTGAGAGATTGGTGTATCGTCCCAGCCCTACGTTCAATACACATACATTAATACTTCATCTATTTGATAATCAATAATAATCAATTTCTAAATATATATATATATATTAATAATAAATGCATAATCCATTCACACATAATACACTTAAAACATTATCTTTGCATTTATATACACACACGAACACCTATTAACACTAGACAATGGTTTCGTCAGCTTTGCGATCAGTTGCGATGCGCTGGCGCGACCTGACCGTGACATCATCAGCGGCCGCTACTCGATCGTGCGGTTTGGTCTTTCCCGCTGGAAGACTAACTACTTTTATACAGACACACAACACAGGGACGACACAACAAGACAGTGCAGTGTAACGATGCGAATCCACCTGACCATGCGACACTTCTGTCACCGCACTCCACTTTATTCCTATGGGAAGCAACTTTAACCCTTTGAGGTCGGCCGTCACGCGGGCGGGATGAGCTCACTTTTTTCCTTATCAGTGCAAAAGAGACTCAAATTACTCTGTTGATTTTTATCTTACATTTAAGTGTTGTACATCATTAGATCCTGTTTAGTTTCTATTTTTTTTGTGGGTACTCACAATAAAAACAAAGTGTTGTGCTTTTCGTCAAATAAAGAAAAATAAACATGATGCGCGTTTTACCTTCTCTCCGTCAGTGAAGTCCATTCTGAAACACGTCCGAAAAAGTAACTGTAGCTCTGTCAATACTTGTCACAGAGATACGAGAGATGTCTCTTTATGTAGCTGAGATTCTCTTCTTTTAAAT
The DNA here is from genome assembly GCA_036326025.1 of Chrosomus eos. NCBI lineage: Eukaryota > Metazoa > Chordata > Actinopteri > Cypriniformes > Leuciscidae > Chrosomus > Chrosomus eos. The sequence continues at coordinate 49,617 of JAZAVI010000698.1, read as the reverse complement.
GAAGTAATTTATAAAAAAAAAAAATATTTACAGTTTATGTAATCCGTTTGAAACAAAGGAGGGTTACAGTTTTTTCGCTCTCCCTTCATTATAGATAATTAGGTGAGCCCGCCACACCCCCAGCGCTTTTGACATGGTAAATCTATGCATCACACGCGGCACGCCCCCCCAAACAATGCCAAACACAACACAGATTCTTCATCAGAGATTCACAGATAGTTAATCGCGTTTTAGGGATGGAAGCACGCTAACGTTACTCCTTCAGAGGATTATGGACAAATGGGAATAATTCACCTTTTTCTCAGTGGAATTTGAAACTCAGACGACGAACGTTCCATTTTGAAGAACGAATTGACCCCGAGGATTCAAGTTCGGAGTAAGTTGTTTATAGTGTTTTATAATTCCTTTTCTGATCATAGAGCTCAAATGCATTTTCATATTTTGCCTAGTAATTACCTCAACACAACATTCGTGTAGCAGGCCTATACGCTCGTGTAAACTTTTTAAATAACTGCTTATTTGTGGTCTAGTGGTTAGATCGTTTGCCAAGCGTGTCAGAGGTTAGGGGTTCGAAACTGCCCCCGGCATATTTTTTTCTCTCATCAAAACCGAATATGTTCATCAGTGGTTACAGTCTATATCAAGCACACACGTATATAGGACACCCGTTTGTGTGCATTTTATTTTGTGATTTCACCGGAATGAATAGTGTCCGCAATGGCAATAGATTGAAGAGCACGTCCTAAGAGCGAGTGAAGACTGCGCGTGCACCGCCACAAGAGACTGTATCCATGACACTGATAGCAGGACACGAGCGCTCAGCTTGAGTTCAAAAACAAAACATTTCAGCTCTAGATCTCTTATTTAAGAGCGGACTAAATGAATGCTCTGCTAGTTAACTGGGGATGTTTTATTTGTATTAGATACAGCCGTTCATTGAGTGTATCAGTAAATGCGTGCGGTCTATATGGGCCATAAACAGATACTCGCGGTTACGCGGTCTACCCATCATAGATGTTTCTCTGTCCATCAACAAATACATTGTGCATCTATAATCATAATTGTCCATCAGTTTACTTTGGATAATGTGCTAAGAGTTTTTTGCTTTTGTTTTGTTGTGTTTACATCGTCACCATCAGTCTTCAGAAATCATTCTGATATACTTTTTTTTTTTTTTTTTAAATCAGTTGTAAACAGCTGTGCTGCTTAATTTTTTTTAACCTGTGATAGTTTTTTAGGATTCTTTGAATGCACTTTTTTTTATTTATATAACCAATATATAAGCAATATTTTATATATATATGTTTTTATATAAAAAGAACAAGTTTGGTCTTTTTATGTTTTTTTTTTTTTTGTTGAAAGGAAGTGTTAAGTGATATGAATGACTTTAAGTCTTTATGTTCTTAGGAAAGATTTCTATTTTGAATAAATGCTGTTCTTTTTAACTTTTTATTCATCAGTGAATCATTCTTACTGTAGTTCAGGCTGCCTCACAGCACCTTGATGGGGCATTAGCACATTGGGGGAGTGTCTTTAGTCTTCCCAGGTGTAAATTGCATTAATATTCATGGGCATTAACACTCCACGCATACAGCAGTAATGACCCAAAAACTGATGTAAGAAATTCAAATCGATATATTGATGTTTGTGGAAGAGTGGTCAGAATGATTTTCACTTCATTTTGAAGTAAAAATTCTAGCCTACAAGAATAGTAACTCAAAAGTATTGTTTACAACTATTCAGTTTGTGTTAAATGGCCTTATTGCGGTGACATTTTTTTTCCCAAAACGTACTAACCACGCATATTATTTTTTTTCTATAAAATGCAAACATGTACATCCATTTTGCTCACATATTATTGTAGCAGAGTTTGTGCTGAATACAGCAAATTTATATGTTGGCAAATGGTATGTTTTAAGTAGCTGAAATAAGCACAAATGTCAGGGCATATTAAAACACCGAAAGAGCCCCAAAACAGCTCAGACCCCTAAGGGTTAATGATCCCGACTGTTGCGTCACAGTCGGTATTATGTGGAGATTCGCCTGTTTTTCAGGGGTGTTTTTTAAAAATGAGATTTAAATAAGAAGGAGAAAACAATGGTGTTGTACTGAACTCTTGTTATTTAACTATGCCAACATAAATTCAATTTCACATTCTAGGGCACCTTTAAGTAGACATCTGACTGTAGTACTTTTTACTTGTACTTGAGTAAAATTTAGGCAGGGGTATCTGTACTTTTACTCAAGTAATAAAGCTGTGTACTCTGTCCGTCTCTGATAAAGACCTAGCATCATCTTCATCTTTAACTTACAATTTGACAACGTCTTGCTAGCGTAGCAAGAACAGCACGTCGTTTTCTGTGTCTAGAAATCCTGTTTCTTTTGCTAATCCGCAAAATCTTCTGAACACAAGAACAAACAAACAAAAAAGATAAATATTTAGTGGCATCTCCACAGAGTCTAAAAGCTGTTTTATTAAGAGTATTATGAGCAAGGTATTTGATAACGTAGATCTGTTTTTTTTTTTCCTAATGTCGACAGGCAAGAGAAAACGGTGTGGCGCGAAAATGAAAATATATTAAATATGTGTATTAATTTTATTTATGTTTATAAGTTATAATCATGTGTGGAGTAACGCATTATAACAGAAACGGCCAGAAATGACTTTTAATTTTACAATTTTGGAGAAATAAGCTCAATATAATGTAATGTATTTATAAAAAAAAAATCTATTTAGCCCAGAGCTGGCTCGGCATCAGCTGACAGATGATAGCGCGTTTAAATAGTGCGACAGTAATGATGTAATCAACGGCGCAGAGAGACGATCGAGTAGTGTCCGAAAGTGGTGTTTCTATTATGCTGGTGAGCTCACTATATAGTGCTCTACTCCCTACCCCTACATAGGGGTTAGGGAGTAGTGGTTTGAGTAGAGATTTCAGGCACAGCCATAGATTTTAAGCCATGTGGTGGCTCGACTTGGGCTGCATTCGGAATCTCATACTTCCTTACTATATAGTAGGGGAAAAAAGAGTAGGCGAGCGAAAAGTATGTACAAATCATAAAAGAGTAGGCGAGAATTACCTGGGTGACGTACTAATTTTCGCGAGATTCGGACCATAGTGCGTTTGAATATGCCTACTTTCCTACTATATAGTAGGCGAAAACAGTACGTGAAAGAAGCAGTACGTTCGAAACATCAGTATTCATAAAAGAGTAAGCGAGAAGGTCCCGGATGGCTTACTGCTTTCGCCTAGGTTTTTGAGTGCTCCTCCAATGGATACTCTTCTATCCCAGGATACGTTATTATCAAACATCACGGAGATCAGCGACGCGGGGGTTTTCAAATGTGAGTAAACACGGTTCTTTGTGTTTAACCCTTTATGACCTGCCATAGAACAATTCCACCAGAGCATATCTTTATATTTTTACATGCTGTGCTGTCATTCTTTTGAGCATTTTCATATGCCATACATCAAAATAATCCTTACTCTCCCAATTTGAAGGCTAGGTTTGTAATAAATCAATAGTAACTAGATAAATATCTCAAAAGTGCAATAAACAAAAAGAAAAACAAATTTAATTATTTTTTTTCTACATATTTTATTCAATACAAAAAATGGATAAATGTCAACCTCAAACTTGTCAATGTAAAAAACGTGCAAAAACAATTTAAAAGTATACAGAATTAATTTGAACTGTTTACATAAATTAGTTTTTAAGATACACTAATTTTTACACTCATTCAAAAAAAGGGGAGAAAAATGCCATGTAAAATATCCAATTACATTTGTGGTCAAACAGATAACATTTTGCTTTTGAATATTGATTGAGCATTGAACTGGTTAAAATATAAAATAAATAGATGAGCAGACGGAGAGTTCATCGTCATCGGACGCAATTAGTATTTCCAAAACCTCTGCGTCCGTGTACTTGCGTTTACTTGCGTCCGTCGGTACAAACGCATGGTCAAATGACGCAGCGTGTGACGTCACAACATGTAACACACCCGGGGGTCATAGTGCACAGAACGTGATACGTCAATGAGTCATCGGAAGACGTAACTATCAATCGCAGATCTACAGAACATGTGTGCAAAGACGTGCAATGCAGTTGTGTTTTTTTTTTTTTTTTTGTAAACGCATATTACACAGTTTGTACAGACTGATTAGAGGGTGAAAACAACGCAACATGGGCATGTTGGAGGCTTGATCTGAACATGTTACATCTCTGGTTTTGTATGCAAAAAGAATGATTGAGCTAGCCATTTGGTTTCAGTTTCTATAGGCAGTTAAACAGACACACGCTCGGTCTTAGAGGGTTAAATCGTATGTGTTAACCTACTAGAGTAAACATTTTAACTGTTGAAGGTGTAAAAGAGTTAGACAGTATAGTATAGTTGTGATTTTGCTGTAAAAACACGTTTTATTATGTATAACGTTAGCTAACAGGGGAGCTCCAGTAAGCACACGTAACGTTGCATCTCTAAAGTGGATTTACATAACCATACATCTTAAACACGCTTATTTAAAATGTCTATTTACATCTGAAAGGAAAATATTGTATAAGTTTTGCAGATGACCACATCATAACAAGAAAAAGACATCTGAGTGATGTATGTGTGCTATTTTGTAGGATAACGTTAATTAACGTTAACGTTGTTAACTGAGTCCCTCCATCACTCCACCGGCCCTAATGAGTCCCTTCATCACTCCACCGGCCTTATCGCCTCAGATTGTGAAGCGCAGCACAGCAGCAAGCTCGCATTTTTCCTAGCCTGATTTTAGTCTCTGATTTGGACACTCTGTTTGAAGGGGCATGTCTGCTGTGAGAACCGGCCACTGCTGTGATTGGCTGACATGCTTGCATATGAAATATGACATGTGAAACTCTCTCGAATACTTTCACTACAGCTGTTAAATACGTTTTAACTATTACAGCTATCGAGATTAACGAATCATGAGATGTTTTTAAAGTATTTAGATCTATTTCCATCACATAAAATGTTGCTGTGATGAGCATTGAGCAAGCAGATGACAGTTTGTTGATCGCAAGACAACGCAGTTTCTCTCTCTAATGCTTTCATCAATGCAAACGATGATATACAGTAAGAGCTTCGTTGTGCAATGTAACAGCGTCATTGGTTTCATAACGAGTTTGGCAAGAGAGATAAACTCGCGCTGTGTGGATTGTTCTTTGACCGCTTTCTGTATAGTTTATTCACTGAGAATTAGCCTATTAACGTTAGTTATGTATGCTCTTTACTTGGAGTTTGCTATTACTGTACTAGGATCTTGCGCTGGATCTAACACAGTGTAAATTATCTTTAATAAAATCACTACTTACCGGTTGCGGGAATATAGTTGGAATTACCCCTTCTTCAGTTTGAGACGCTGAGAGAAGCTTGATATTGTCCCAGGTTCGAAAATAAGTCCGTGGTGAAATGGGCAGAGCAAACTAACAACTTCGAATTAAACTGTTGCGGTATCCGATTATATATAAACATCAACCACGCCTGTTGACATTTCTTTTCTGTGGGAAGGGTATGAAAAGTCCTCACATCCCCTGCACAGCCTGGAGCATAGCATTTATTTCCATGATCTGCCATTTTCTCTCTGATCCTCGCTTGTTCCGATGGTTCGGCTGCGCAGTGCTTGTCATTGAGGGCTGGGATATGCAAATCTTTGGAGGCGTGATCCCTGACTGTTGCGTCACAGTCGGTATTATGTGGAGATTCGCCTGTTTTTCGGGGTGTGTTTTTTAAAAACGAGATTTAAATAAGGAGAAAACAATGGTGTTTGAAGCTCACTGTATGTCATGTCCATGTACTGAACTCTTGTTATTTAACTATGCCAACATAAATTCAATTTCACATTCTAGGGCACCTTTAATACTATTATTTTGTTTAAGTTTTGGAGTGGGCTAACGATGCAATTCATTCTGAGGTAATATTAATTTTTCTTCGAGCAACTGCCCGTCTCCATTGTGCAGACATTACAAACGCCGAGGAAAACTGTTCTAGGTTGTGCTGTTGAGTTACTGATGTTATGAAGTGTTAGTGCACCTGTCGCTCATATAATTAAAACTTAGTACATACAAGATCATGGAAAGATACCATAGTTGTATCTAACAATGAACAATCATAATGACAAAACAGAAAACATAAAGATCATTGGTTTGTGTACATCATAAAATGATATTTATAGGCTACACAGCAAAAAAGAACAATAACAAGGCTAAATATCTTTAAATAGTTTTTCATAATACATAAAACATTCTAAGGGATCAAACAAGAGGTAAATTCATCAAGAAAAAAAGGAAAACTTAAAGGAGAAACTTTTTGGGTATAAAATAAAGAAATTAACATATTCAAGAGATGACGATGTTAGGGTTTCTTAATATAAAGTTATATCGTAAGGCCCTATAAGGATAAAACTCTGAGTCACATTATTAGGGTTTAAAATATAACAACTAAAATCAACCCTAAATGTATTCACAAAATAATGGACAGCTGTTTCTTCAACAATAGGCTACCACAAAATTTGCAAGTTTAATCAATATCAAGATATTTACAGATAGATTAATTAAATGTGTCGTTCATATCTTTTAAGTGTGATAACGCGTCGTAGGTCGTCAACATGGCGTATGATGTCCGGATCGCATTCATACTCAACGAGATTTGGCTATAAAGTACCTATTCTTTTAGCGCTCGTTTTAAAGTAAGAGGAGTTTTGAGTTGAGGATCAACTTTTATGCCTCCTTTGGTTACTGTTTGAGGAACAGTGTGTTTGCAACGCTTAATGTAGGCCATATATATTTCCTCAATTGTGTGTTGTTTGGTGTGCTACCGAGAATCATATTCAACATGGTCTTAAACCCCAGCATCAAATTTTCTTCGGTTGGATTACCTTGGTGAATTATACATATTTTTTTAACTTTGCCTTTAACCCTCTGGGGTCGGCAAATGCGCCGGCGCGTTTTGGCAGATTTTTTTCACATAGCAGAAAAATAGATGACTATAACTACTAACTACTCCATAATAACTACTCCATAATTTCTGGTCATACAGACTTAAGAAATATGACCAAATAAACTGTTAAATGTCTATTTTTGTGAGTGTCCACTACGAAACGATACTTTGTGCTTTTGTAAAATAAAGAAAATAAACAGGGTGTGCTTTCTGCCTCTCCGTCTCATTGAACTTTTTTTCTTGAGCACGTTTCTAAACTGAAACAAAACTCAGCGAATACTATTCACCCAGCCATGAGATATAGATCTTTATAATCATTTAAGTTTGTTCTTTTAAATGATCTGATTCAAAAAACGAAAAAATGTTTCTCTGTTTAAGTAATTTGTATAAAACCAACAAGATTTCCAGTTTCTCAAACGCTTGCTCATTATTTTTAATTTGACCACGCCCACGCCCGCAAAAGAGACTGATATGCAAATCTCCACGAAGGAACGTGGACGCGCTCATTACCTCAAAAACAAAGCACCAAACTTCATCAGTCCTCTCTTCTGCTTTTCGTCGAGTTCGAAAGACACGCAGTGAGTTTACATTGGATTTAGTTACATCAGAAGAAGAAGAACAATGCGATTTGAAGACAAGAAAGATGTAAGGTAAGAAATGTATTATGAATTATATTAGTTAGTGTTATTGTCGCATAAACTTAGTTGCAGTTGAGCTGTTGCTACTAAAATGTATGAAATCGACAGAAACATGTTGAAATATAAACTATAGCTTAGACAGGCAGGAAATGTATGTCATGTACGACACGAGGATGTTTTTATGTTTGATAAGAAAACACAGCTTTATGTGAGGCTAGTATCAGTTTTTACTCTAATATCGTGAATATTATAATGTTTAGAACCATGTTTATAACGCGTTTGTAACGAATGGAAACATTTGAAGTAGACGTATCCATATATTTTTCTCTAGTGTACTGAAGTGTTCCTTTTTAACCTGTTAAGCTGCAACCCCACTTTTGAAAAATCCCCAGAAATGGCAAACCCAAACTGAAACAGATACAGTTCATGAACCATTTGTTCTAAAAGCACAAGTATGATCTCATTTGAAAGCTGACACCTGGCAGTTTATTGCAAATGTAGAATTAATTATTGTCATAATGAAAAAAAAAATAGTTATAAATAGCTTAAAAGTTTTGTCAAGTTATTAGAAATTTATTTTCATGAAAATAAAATTGAAGTTGGCATTGTATCAATCTAGAAATTCACTGCAGCTAAAGCCACATGTCTGACCATGTTATATTTGAAATCTGAAGATGATATGTCTAAAACTCTTTATTTGGTTAAATGTTTTTCAAGATCATGTCATAAGACTTTATTTTGATTAGACTCTAAAATGCAAACTGATGTTTATTGTCATCTTCTAAGCATCTATTCAGTCTATTTTCTCTATTGTTTATGTGGTGTCTCTATTCAGTGTCAGTCTCCCCTGCACACATTCACACCTCTCCAGCCTAGTTATGGCTGTAAATATGCATTACTTTTGTCTGCATTATAATTACTAACGACTGGCTATTCACACTGTTTCAACCCCTAATCTCTTTTAGAGAAAGTTCTCAAAGTTCTCACCTTACATTTGAAACTATATAAAATGACCTTCTTGAAAAAAGAAACATTTTCAATATTGCTAGCTAGCATATTAGCTTAGCACACCATCAATACACGACAATTTATGAGATTAAAACCATGTTTGTGCTCTAAAACTTACTTTATAGCACAAGTCGAGTGTTTTAAATAACCTTCTGTGCTCTGAATTGGCTTCAGATAAAAAAATCGGACAGAAAATATATTATGTATAGTTTTCTGCACGATGATAAAGTCTATATCGATTAGCATTACATTATAAATATAATCTATTATTATGAAAATACCTGACATGGCTCGAAGAACACAGGTAAATCAAATATCATTGCAATCATGTTTATTGTCTTCAAAACATCTTTATCGGCATGTTACAGCGATCTCTGTTAGTGTTTACATCATGATGGAGTTAGTTCCTGGAATGTCACATGATATGATTCTTCTTCGTGTTTCAAATATGGACAGCATATGTGCACAGGGCGCCCTCAGGCTGCCAGTATGTATTGAAAACACAGTACATCAGAGTCTCCAGCGCTCATAATGATTAAATCGACGCATTTGGGTAGATATTCAATAAATATGATTCCTGTCTATATAAATAATTCGTTACATTTATATAGCGCTTTATCTGGGACCTCAAAGCGCTTTACATAGAAGGGGGGGAATCTCCTCAACCACCACCAATGTGCAGCATCCACCTGGAGGATGCGACGGCAGCCATATTGCGCCAGAACGCTCACCACACACCAGCTTACTGGTGGAGAGGAGACCGTGATGAAGCCAATCAGAATATAGGGATTATTAGGAGGCCATGATGGACAGAGGCCAATGGGCAAATTTGGCCAGGATGCCGGGGTTACACCCCTACTCTTTATCGAAGGACATCCTGGGATTTTTAGTGACCACAGAGAGTCAGGACCTCAGTTTAACGTCTCATCCGAAGGACGGTGCTTTTTAACAGTACAGTGTCCCTGTCACTATACTGGGGTGTTAGGACCCACACAGACCACAGGGTGAGCACCCCCTGCTGGCCTCACTAACACCTCTTCCAGCAGCAACTGTTGAAGATTTTATTATTTACAAAACAAGTCATTTAGCCTTATAAGAATACACCATTTTTTCTCTGAGTCTCTGTCTAGGTGACTTTGAAAGCTGCAATACCTTCTGTAAAAAAGATCCTGAATGTCAGCACTATTCTGAGATGTCACATGGTACAAAAGTATTTCTCAAAATATCTATAAGAATGTATGACCATTTTTGGAAGGGATCAATGTCATATATGTGAGGAGCTGAGCACAGCTCGGGAGTGCTTTTCTGGAGAGGGCGCTCGACCTTGTTGGAGCGCCGTTCTATGGAACGGAGCGGCGTTCCAGAATAAAGTGTAATTGTTTCTGGCAATCAAAGATCTCTGCGAAGTTATTTACAGAAAAATTGAAACCACTTCAAAATGGCGACCCCGGCAGGACTGGCTTAGGAGCTGAAGGGACCACGAAAGGCGACACTGGTGACTGACACAGACAACAGTGGCCACTGAACTTTGAGGTGAGCAAATTTTTGCTTTTGAAAAAGTATGTGTTGTCACCAGTGAGCCAGAGTGGTAAGCCCTTAAAAGCTTCTCCAAATTTAAAGAACTAAAAAATTGAATAAAAGGATATTTGATTTCCAGAAACAAGTGCATGCATTGTTGTTGATGATGTCGAGTAAATGTAAATGTGTAATAGTGCGGGGGAGCTCCCATTAGTGTTTGCTAGTGCTCATATAATTCTGGGTGGATTGTATGATCACTGGTGCTGCTGATTTAGCGCAAAGCTTTTGTCGTACGTACGCAAGGATCTGTGTTTCCTATTAAGAGGGCCTGGAAGGATAATAGGTTAGCATGTACACAGATGAAGTATAGTATCTGTGTTTCTTATTAAGAGGGCCTGGATGGATAATAAGATAGCATGTACACAGAGGATTATACTTACTGATGAAGATATCTTGTCAAAAGGGCTTTGATAGATGACAAGAGTACTGATTAAGGATAATCAGTCTTTATCTGTGTTTACTTGTAAGTGGGCCTGGATGGATACAAGTCTAGCATGTGCACAGATGAAGTTTTGGCTTATGGTTACCGCATGTGTCATAGGTATGACCATGGACTGCTCGGGTAAGCTAAATAAATCGCAGAGGTCTGTGATAGTTTAAAGTTGTTTTTCACTGTGTTGGGGAAGTGTATCAGTGATGTGTTGTTTGTAAAAACAGTGAGAAACACTGTGAGTAGAACATAGCTCTGTCTGTAGGATCCTGTGTTGTGTGTGTGCCTGACAGTGCCTGTGGGTAAAAATAGTGACAAGGAATGTGTGTGAGCTTGAGGGACAAGCATGAATGATAAGTATTAAAAGTAAAGGAAATAGTGAAAGAAAACAATTGTTTCAAGATATTAATCTTGCAGATTATTGTAGTATGAAATAAGATTAAAGTTATAAAATATATATTTAATGAATAAATATAGTGAAAGATATTAATAGATAAAAGAAAGATAAAAATGCACGTGCTTAATATATTATATCTTATATCTGAAGACGTCTAAAATTTGTATCTCATTATCCCTGAAGACAAAGTGAGAAAAAATGCTTTTATTGTAAGATAAAGTTTGTGCTAAGAAAAAAAATTACTGCCGCAGTGTATTAGAAGTGAACAGGATTGGGTGACCAAGTTTCAACAGTCATAAATAATTTACAGTAATCTTGGAACTATAGTAAATGGGAATTGTTGAAAATGGGTGAGGAAAAAGTTTGTTCACCATGTGAGATTATTTTAAGCAGCATGCATATAGGAGAAAGATTGAAGGCTGATTTTATGATAGGAAAAATTATTTAATTGGATTATACTCATTGCTAATATTGCCAAGAAGAAATTTTCCTGCTGCAACGAAGAACTTGCTTTACTAAAAAACAGAATAGAGGAACTGCGGTTGTCAACCAGTGATTTTTATATTAAAGAACTAGTGAAAAAGATGGTTAAAAAGTGAAATAAAGAGATAAAGACTTTAGATAAAGAGCTAATAGCTCAAGGACAGTTTGAATTATTATTTGTAAAAGTTCAATTTGATTCATGCAGATCTCTGAGTGTTCAAATTACAGATGGCTTCACTGACAGTGTCGAATGGAAGCAACAAGAGGGCAAAGGTCAGAGACACACTGCAGAAAGAGAACCTGCAGAGAGAAGAAGAGTGGGTGAGGGGCGTTCCCTCCTGAAGAAGAAACTTTCTGCAAACTCAACATGGAGAAAGACTGAGTAAAGCTGTAAAAGGTGAAACTCTCACTATTTCACTAAAGACTTTTTCCTCAGGACAAAGAGGAAAAACCTGAGATGCAAAGCTGTGGCAATCTCTATCAACGCCTAAACTCAAACGAGGCAGAGGAACAGCAGAGCCTAAATTCCAATCTGCAACACCAAGACCTTTGAGTGACAGCTAGGCTGATGACACATGCAGCCATGGAGTTTTAAGAGACTGAGATTCTAAAAACAGAGAAACTGACTGACACCCTTGCCGTACCAACAACACAGGTGTGTCAAACTCCAATGATCACTATAGAGACTGCTTCAAATTTAGTTAAAGGTTCTCTAAGCGATCCTGGGTGACATCACTTCTTGTTGACGTTCGAACTATTGTCAAACAAAACGGAGGCTAGCTAGACCCTCCCTCCTCCTCATCCGCACACTAACCCCTCAAACCCACCCCCAAACCATTCTTGTCGGTTATTGGCTGGAACAGTGTGTTATGTTTCGTAGAGCGGGTCGCTAGAGTTTGTTTTTGTAGCCGTTTGTGGAGCCTGGGGTGTCTGCAGAGATCGCGTTTTTTTACAGTGTGTTCAGGGGACAGGCAGTCTGCGGATAGTGAGGTAATGTTTGCTGTATGTGACAAAAAATGTTTTGGCCTAAAAAACGCGTGACATCGCTTAGAGCACCTTTAATTATTAGATTAAATTTATTCATTCTGATTATTCACTGGTCTCATAAGCAATTCTTTATATTCTCTGCTAAAACTAAAACCCTCTCTGCTCTTCCAGTATAAGTCCGGCTCTTTAAATAGAAAAAGAAAGCTTTCTAAAAGAGAGAAGTGTGTGCTAAAATTGAACAGTTAAAACTGAGGCTGGACTTGGAATAGTGAGGGCTATATGAAACAAATATAGGGCAAAACGCATGATATAATTATTATATAGCAAAGAAAAAAAAATGTCAAGGAATAATTATTATTGTTGGAAAACAATGATACTGGTCACTCCATTTTGTTTTGGTAATTTTCTAGAGATAGATTGGAAAAAAACATTACTCCAAAAGTTCAAAATTATTAAATCATAAATACTGTAAAAAAAACTGGGATAATGAGATGAAAATGTTATTGGCCATAGATCCAAGAGTATACAGAGATCTCCTATTTTCTTCTTAAAGCTCATGAGGAAAAAAACAAAAAGAATAGGAAAAAATCAGAACAACAAATGAGAAAAGAACAAATGCATTTGACAAATTACAATTGACAGGCCTATTATTCTAAAGTACTAAGTCTATTAGAATTTGTAAAAAGAAAAAAGGATTTACAAGAGTGGACTTAACTAAACCTTACAACCAAGGACACTTCTCAGCACTGACACTTGACTTATTTGTGGTGACCTGACTGGACCTTGTGGCAAAATTTAGACCACAACCTGAAAGAATGCTGGCCAGCTCGTATGACAGTGTGTGTGAGAATGTGTGACGGAGTGAGAGATAGTGTGGAAGAAAAGACTAAGGCAAATCAATTATTTTGCCAATACAGCTGTATTCAAACTTGTGGGCCCACAGGGCAAAAAATGCCCAATAAAATAATGACCATGGATGGATTTGATTAAATGTCCTGGTTGGAACTATAGTGGCAATATGAAAAAAAAAAAAGAAAGAATGAAAAAGAAAAATGAAAAAGAAAATAAAAATTGAAAAACCAGTGCCATAATTGCGCAGCGCATAACATAATTTCCTTTCTTTGCAGCATATCAAGAGATGAGCTGATCCTTGTAAAAAATATGAAATATTGTCTGGTTGCTCTTGTCTTGTAACAAAGTGGATTGAGTGTTATCCAAATTGCCTAATAAACAGTGTGCTGATAGTGGAACTCAAGACAATGAGATAACTGAACTGAATTGACTAATTGTAAGAGTACATAGGAAATTTATTATGAGAAAAATGTAAAGAAATTGCAATTATGATGACAAAAAGCCAAATTGTATGGAAAATAAATAGGATTAAAGCTGCAAGCAGCGATGAAAGGGCCCTCGCACCCGTGCCACCGCCACCCAGTGGCTTTAGGAAGACAGAGCACGGAGGGGAATGTGCATTTATGTAGGTAAATATAGGAGGAGTATGTCAATGACAGTTACAAAAATGTCCTTTATTATGGGGATTATACAATGTGTTTTCACTCAGATAAGTGTTGCTAGCATGTTTTAGCATGTTTCTAGCATGCTTGGAACTCAATGGTATATCTAAATTTGTTGCTAGTACTGCATCACTGAAAATTGTCATGTAGATGTGTTCAGGGCAGGACTTTTATCAAAAGTGTGACGTTTGGGGCAGATTGGACATTCCTTGCCTGAGTTAAAACAACTTCCTGTTTCATGGCATTAATAGCATGATTTAACACTTAACTAAGTATTGCTAGCATGCTTTAGCATGTTTCTAACATGTTTAACACTCAATGGCATATTTTACTATGTTGCTAGTACTGCATCACAGTGTAAAACATGTCACTTCCTGTTGACAGTAGGTGGCGCTAATACTATAACAGAAAATTAACAGAAAAGTATCATGTAGATGTGTTCAGGCCATGACTCTTATCAAACATGTGAAGTTTGGGGCAGATTGGACATTGCCTTCTTAAGTAACAACAACTTCCTCTTTCATTGCATTAGCATGCCTTAGCACTTAGCTAAGAATTGTTAGCATGTTTTAACATGTTTCTAACATGTTGAACACTCAATGGCATATTTTACTATGTTGCTAGTACTGCATCACAGTGTAAAACATGTCACTTCCTGTTGACAGTAGGTGGCGCTATTACTATAACAGAAAATTAACAGAAAATTATCATGTAGATGTGTTCAGGCCATGACTCTTATCAAACGTGTGAAGTTTGGGGCAGATTTGACATTGCCTTCTTGAGTAACAACAACTTCCTCTTTCATTGCATTAGCATGCTTTAGCACTTAGCTAAGTGTTTGCTAGCATGTTTTAGCATGTTTCTAGTATGTTGCTAGCATGTTTAGCACTTGCTGACACTTTTTTATATGTTATTAGTAGTCCACAACAGTGTTAAACATGTCACTTCCTGTTGCCAGCAGGTGGCGCTATGACTGTAACTGAATATGAGCATGGACATGTGTTCAGGACATAACTCTTATCAAACGTGTGAAGTTTGGGGCAGATTGGACATTGTTTGCCTGAGTTACAGCAACTTCCTCTTTCATGGCGAAACATCCAATTTTGTCAGGCCGCCGAGGACACGCCCTTCGACGAAAACTCAAGATCTTCGCAATTTAACGTCGCAAAGGCTTTAAGATTACACTCACCAAATGTAAAGATGATCAGATTGAAACTGTAGAGGAGTTTGTTAAAGTACGAGGCCTGAAAATGGCAAAAACTGCACAAAAATCAGAGGAAGATCAAAATGGCTGACTTCCTGTTGTGTTTACGGATACGCTCCAAGAGACTTTTTTGTAGGCATTGGGCCATTACATGTATGTACCTATTTGGAGTCCAGAACAGTGTTAAACGTCACTTCCTGTTGCCAGCAGGCGGCGCTATGACTATGTCTGAATATGAGCATGGACACGTGTTTAGGAGATAACTCTTATCAAACGTGTGAAGTTTGGCGCAGATGGGACGTTGCCTTTTTGAGTAACAACAACGTCTTGTTTCATTGAATTAGCATGCTTTAGGACTTAGCTAAGTATTGCTAGCATGTTTTAACATGTTTCTTGTATGTTTAGAACTCAATGGCATTTTTAACCTGTTGCTAGAAGGGCATCAACGTGTTAAACATGTCACTTCCTGTTGCCAGTAGGTGGCGCTATTACTATAACTGAATATTGTCATGTAGATGTGTTCAGGCCATGACTCTGTCACGATCCACACACGGGAAACAGGGGTTAGTTCCAAAAGCAGTAGAATTTATTAAGGGATAATCCAAAAATCGTAAACCAGTCCATGCAAGGGTCAAAATCCAAAAGGCAATCCAAAACGTACACAGGAACAAAACAAGAAGCAAGGAACAGGACATCAGAAGTGGTGTGATAATTACAAGGACTCCGTGACACATACTGAAACAGACATGGTTATATACACAGGGAATTGACAATGATAATGGGGAATTGGCTGAGTGCAATGATCAGTGATAAGAAACAGCTGAGTGCAATGATGAGACAAAGGATCGTGGGAAATGTAGTTCATAAGTGAAGGACACCGTGGGAAAGGAGGACATCTAGTGGACATCAGGGGAACACAAACCCAACACTGTGACAGACTCTTATCAAACGTGTGAAGTTTGGGGCAGATTGGACATTCCATACCTGAGTTACAGCAAATTCCTATTGAATTGCAGTAATAGCATGCTTTAGCACTTAGCTAAGTGCTTGCTAGCGTGTTTTAGCATGTTTCAAGTATGTTGTTAGCATGTTAGCACTTGCTGGCACTTTTTTATATTATCAGGAGTCCACAACAGTGTTAAACGTCACTTCCTGTTGCCAGCAGGTGGCGCTATGACTGTAACTGAATATGAGCATGGACATGTGTTCAGGACAGAACTCTTATCAAACATGTGAAGTTTGGGGCAGATTGGACATTGTTTGCCTGAGTTACAGCAACTTCCTGTTTCATGGCGAAACATCAAAATTTGTCAGGCTGCCGAGGACACGCCCTTCGACGAAAACTCAAGATCTTCGCAATTTTACGTCGCAAAGGCCTTAAGATTACACTCACCAAATTTGAAGATGATCAGATTAAAACTGTAGGAGGAGTTCGTTAAAGTACGAGGCCTGAAAATGGCAAAAACTGCACAAAAATCTGAGAGGAAGTTCAAAATGGCTGACTTCCTGTTGTGTATAGGGCTACGCTCCAAGAGACTTTTTTGTAGGTATTGGGCCATTACATGTATGTACCGAATTTCGTACACGTACGTGAAACGTAACGCGAGGCGCACTCCGTTGAACCTTTATAGGTGGCGCTATCGAGCCATTTTGCCCCGCCCAATTTTGAAACGCATATCAGATGTGAATTTTCATCAGTTCTGACGCGTGTGCAAATTTTCGTGAGTTTTCGTGCATGTTTAGGCCCTCAAAAATGCGATTCATTGCGGAGATTAATAATAATAATAATAATAATAATAAATATAGCTGCGAGCAGCGATTACGGGCCCAAGCCGGTGGCACCGCAACCCTGGTGCACCAGGGTGGCGGGAGCGCCGGCTTTGGCCCTTCATCGCTGCTCGCAGCTAATATGAAGAGCTATTTTCCAAAACGCGATAAACGCCATTTAAAAAAAAAATCAAAGCTGCAAGCAGCATTGAAAGGGCCCTCGCACCCGTGCCATCGCCACCCGGTGGCTTTAGGAAGACAGAGCACGATGGGCAATGTCCATTTAAGTAGATAAATATAGTGGGAGTATGTCAAAGTCAGTTACAAAAATGTCTTTTATTATGGGGATAATAGCATGCTTTGGCACTTAGCTAAGTGTTTGCTAGCATGTTTCTAGTATATTGCTAGCATGTTTAACACTTGCTGGTATTTTTTAATATATTATTAG
Organism: Chrosomus eos; assembly: GCA_036326025.1. Lineage (NCBI taxonomy): Eukaryota > Metazoa > Chordata > Actinopteri > Cypriniformes > Leuciscidae > Chrosomus > Chrosomus eos. Next base: position 32,196 of record JAZAVI010000698.1, on the reverse strand, counting down.
AAGTCCACAACAGTGTTAAACATGACTTCCGGTTAGGTAGACTATGGAGTGAGTCGTGATCACGGTAGCTCCTGCAGAATTCTTGCATATTTCATTTCTTACGCACATTTCAATTTAATACTTTGTGTCTAGGCGTATCATTTGTTATTAGCGTTGTATGCTTTTTCATTTCTTGCAACAAAAATGAAAAATAAAGGCAGAAAAGGTAGTCACGCGCAGGCATCGCCACAGCGGCCTACCGCTAGTGCATCTACGGCAGAGCGTGATTCAGACAGCCCGGAGGCGGGCATTAAGCTTGGGACAACTTCAGACGATATGCAGTCTCTTAAAACGGAGATACTAACTTCGTTGCGCAAAGATCTGGCCGGAATATTTCGCTCCGAGTTGCAGTCCATGTTGGGCGATGACTTGGCGACCATCAAGAGCGAGCTTCAGGCAGTTAAAGCGGAGTTTTCTAATAGTATGGTTTCGATGCAGATGGACATGGCGGCACTGAAAGGCACAGTGAAGGACATGGAACACTCCCTTTCTACCTGTTCGGATGACGTCGCCGAACTTCGGGAAAAGGTAGAGTCTCTTTCGGCCGTTGTGGTTAAACTAGAAGACAAGTGTGAAGATCTGGAAGCTAGATCCCGTCGTAACAATATAAGGATAATAGGAGTTCCAGAAGAAAATCCATCTACAACCGCGGCGATTTCCAAGCTACTCAAGGAGGCACTTAACATCGAGAGGGACATCATCATTGACAGATCACATCGCACATTGCAACCCAGGCCAAAACCGGGGGAGCGTCCGCGAGCTATTGTGGCAAGACTGCATTATCACTCTGACTGTGTCGAGGTCTTAAAGCGGGCACGTGAGAAGAAACAGCTCAAAGTTGGTGATATGAGTATATCCATCTTCCCGGATTTCACAGCAAAGACTGCTCGTGCCCGGTCTGCCTTCAATGAGGTTCGTCAGCTACTTCGCTCAATACCTGGAGTCAAGTTTGGTTTTCTTCATCCAGCTAAGCTACGTGTTACTTTCAACGGTGTCGAAAGACAGTTCAACTCACCGGAGCTGGCTAAATCATATGTCAACTCTTTACAGCCTCGTCAGAATGTATCAAGTGATGCATGAATGTGTACGCTTAGGCATGTGAGTTGTGTTGGGTAAGTTAACCCATGGCATTATACACGAGACCCTGTATGACACCCGAATGTGATTGTTACTTGTTACTTTTTATTTTATTTTTGAGCTTGGCATAGTGTCTCAAATGCAAACGATTTTTTATGTGTGTATGTATGTATGTATATGTATATATATATATATATATATATATATATATATATATATATATATATATATGTGTGTATATATATATATATATGTATATGTTTGCTGTCTAATTACCAGCCATACTTGGGAATTTTGTTTTTATTCAATTGTTTTAAGGACTGTACAAGTGCAATATTATTTGCTACCGAAGCTGAATTGATTTGGGTTATCTTTTAAATCTGTTCTAATGTGCGTTTGCAATTTTGAATGTCATATTCTGCAGGTCAGCTTTTTTTTTTCTTTTCTTTTTGTTTATCTCTAATCGTGAGCAGTGAATCGTTGGATTGGCTCCTGTTGGAGTCTGCACATGGGTCCGCGTCATTTGGGGATGCGGATAATGAATGTGCGTGGGTGGGTGGGAATGTTCTGAGGGTTGAATTTCCCCTTTATTTTTTCTTTAATTCTTTATATTTTCCTTTTCTCTTTCTCTTTCTCCCTTTTTTTTTCTTTTTTTTTTTTCTTTTTCTTACAGGAGGTGTTTCCCCTCAAGGGTACTGTTTTAGTTTAATAAAGTAGATGGCTAATTATCAAGGTAATTTGCCACATCCAGTCAGTTCTGCAATAAGATTTGTAACTTGGAATATTAATGGCATGGGAAGCCCCATCAAAAAGTCAAAGATATATGCACATTTGAAAAGGTTAAATACAGATATTGTTTTCTTACAGGAGACACATTTGAGAAACCAAGATCATCTGAAGCTTAAGTGTACATGGATAGGGGAAGTTTTTCACTCTGATTTCAATTCAAAAGCCAGAGGGGTTGCGATAATGATTAATAAAAGGGTTCAGTTTTCTTCTACTAAGGTAATATCTGATAAAAATGGGAGATATTTGATTGTTGTTGGCACTATACTACAAAATCCTGTGATTCTTGTCAATGTATATGCACCAAATTTTGATGATCCAGGTTTCATTAACAAGTTATTTGAGATCCTCCCCTCATTAAATAGTCATCTACTTATTTTTGCTGGTGATCTTAATTGTGTAATTGATCCTGCTTTGGACCGTTCTAGTTCCAGAACAATGACTCCATCATCTATGTCTAAATCAATAGTGGAGTTTATGTCCAAAAATGGTTGTGTGGACCCATGGAGATTTTATAACCCTCAAGATAAGGAATTTTCTTTCTTCTCGCAAGCCCATCAGTCATATTCCCGTATTGATTATTTTTTTATAGATAGCTCTCTGATATCTAAAGTAAAATCGGTTTCCTACCATGCTATTGTTATATCTGACCATGCCCCTCTTACGGTTGATATACAGTTTTCTGTGCAGCCTAGATATTCATCACTATGGAGGTTGAATACTCTTCTGTTGTCTGATGGAAAATTCATTGATTTTATTTCAACTTCCATTGACAATTTTTTGGCTACAAATCAAGATGGGGTGGTTACTTACTCATTGCTGTGGGAAACACTTAAAGCTTACCTTCGGGGACAGATTATTTCTTACTCCGCACACTCAAGGAGAGTTCGCAACATAAGGATATGTGAACTCACTTCAAATATTTTTCAAATTGATCAGCTGCTTGCCAATTCCCCTTCACAAGATAAATTCAAACAGCGTCTCAATCTACAAGCTGAACTTGATCTCGTTCTGACTGAAGATGCTGAGCGGCTTCTTTTGCATTCTCGTAGTACTTATTATGAACATGGTGATAAAGCTGGTCGCCTCTTAGCTCATAAGTTAAGACGTCAAGCAGCTAGCCGTTTGATTCCACAGATTCAGGACCTATCTGGTAATTTGATATCTGAACCTGAAGGTATTAATGCCACCTTCAAGTCTTTTTATTCATTGTTATATACTTCTGAATCTCCGTCTGATGCCCATGATATGAATGCCTTTTTGCAGAACTTAAATTTTACCGCGATTGATTCAGCTGTCGCTGGGGATGTCGAAGCACCTATCGACGCAAACGAAATTAATCAAGCAATTAAAAGGATGCAAGGTAATAAAGCTCCTGGGCCCGATGGTTTTCCAGTCGAGTTTTTTAAAAAATTTCAGAACAAATTATCCCCATTACTTCTGTCAGTCTATACAGAATCTTTAGAGCGTGGTTTCCTACCAGAAACACTTACACAAGCGTCCATAATTCTGTTGCTTAAAAGGGATAAGGATCCTAAGCTATGTGGTTCTTACAGGCCCCTTTCCTTACAGAATGTGGATGCCAAGATCTTGGCCAAAGTGTTGGCATCTCGTATTGAAAACATACTTCCAAAGATTATATCTGAGGAGCAAACAGGGTTCATCAGGGGGAGACAGTTATTTTTTAATGTCCGTACTCTTTTAAATATAATTAATCTTAAACATTCTGCCAAGACACCTGAGGTTGTTATTTCTCTTGATGCTGAAAAAGCATTTGATCGTGTAGAGTGGGAGTATCTTTTCACTGTGCTTCAAAAATTTGGATTTGGAGATAAATTTATAAATTGGATACGTCTTTTATATGCTTCACCTCAGGCGAGTGTGCACACCAATGACAATAGATCCACCTATTTTAGGCTTGGACGTGGAACACGACAAGGGTGCCCACTTTCCCCTTTGCTTTTTGCCCTGGCCATTGAACCGTTATCGATTGCTTTCAGGTCCTCCCCGTTATTGCAGGGAGTGGTGAGGTCAGGCATTGAAATTAAATTATCACTGTATGCTGATGATCTATTATTATATGTCTCCAATCCAATTCCAAATTTTCCAGTTATTTTATCCACGTTGCAAAAATTTGGCTCTTTTTCTGGATATAAAATAAATCTCCACAAAAGTGAGTGTTTCCCGATTAATGCATTGGCTATGGGTCTTTTGCAGTCAGATGTTCCATTTAAACTAAGCAGAACAGGATTTAGATACCTTGGCATCAATATCACTCATTCTATGTCCTCTCTTGTATCTGGCAATTTCACCCCTCTGTTAGAACAGGCCAAGTCTGATTTTCAGCGGTGGAGCAATCTGCCTCTATCATTGATAGGTCGGATTAATGTAGTGAAAATGAACGTGTTGCCTAAGTTTCTTTTCGCTTTTCAGTGCATTCCTCTGTTTCTTCCTAAAAAGTTTTTTAAATCTATTGACCAGATTGTGACTGAATTCTTGTGGGGTGGTAAAGTGCCCCGAATTCGGAAATCGTTGCTTCAGAGATGTCATCTGAATGGTGGGCTCTCTTTACCTAATTTTACGTTTTATTATTGGTCAGTAAACATTCACAAGATTACATTTGGCTTAGTTCGTCCACTACAACATGGTGCAGATTGGAAGCAAACTCATGTATATCTACCTCTCCATTGGCTTTGCTTACTTCACCCTTATCCTGTAATGTTTCTTCGGCGTCACTGACAAATAACCCAATTGTTGTATCTACACTTCGTATCTGGTGCCAATTTAGGCGACACTTTAAATTCAACTCTGCCTCAACATTGATGCCACTATTGGAAAATCATATATTTCCTCCATCTCTTTCTGATCCGGTATTTAAGCAGTGGCACGCAAAAGGCTTGAGATGTTTTCGAGACCTGTACAGAGATGGTACATTTTGTAGTTATGTACAGTTATCCTCTGATTTGGAATTGTTAGAGTCCCACTATCGTTTTTTGCAGATTAGACACTGTTCTGCTACCTTATTTTCTGGGTTCCCATCTTTGCCCCCGTTGCTAGTTTGGGAAGAGTTTCTGCAACTCAATCCGTATCACAAGTCACAAATTTCAAGAATTTATGGTTGTCTTTTGGGTCTAAGTGATTGCTCTATTGACAGAATTAAAAGAGCGTGGGAGGGGGAGTTGGGGGAAAGTTTTGAAGAGGACTGGTGGGCAGGCGCTCTGGACAGAATACGTTCTAGTACAATTTGTGCACGTCTTGGTCTCATACAATTTAAAGTACTATACAGAATTCATTTTTCTAAGGCCAGGCTATCTGAAATATTCCCTAATGTTGAAGACAGATGTGACAGATGTCATGCACCTTTGTGCAATTTGAGTCATATGTTTTTTACTTGTCCTAGGTTGCAAAATTTTTGGGTCAGTTATTTTACAATTATGTCTAAAGTGTTAAAAATTAGAATTGATGTTTGTCCCACCATAGCAATTTTTGGTGTACCAAAAATCTGGTCTCAGTTTAATTCCAAACAACTGGACGTTATATCTTTTACCTCCCTGTTTGCTAGGCGCCGTATTTTGCTCCACTGGAAATCTAATAAGCCTCCAACAACCTCCCAATGGTTAGTGGATACCATGTTTTTTCTGAAACTGGAAAAAGTAAGAAGTTCCCGAAAAAGTAGCCCCTTTAGTAAATGGCATCCCTTTATAGCTTACTTCAATTCTCTTAAAACCCTACCTCCTGGTTAGTACATGACTAAATGTGTGTACGCACACGTGTGTATGTATGTATATGTATGTATGGTGTGTATCTAGGTGTGCGTATGTATGTGTATACGTAATTTTTTTTTATTTTTTTTTTTTTTTTTATTTAATATTATTTATTTTTTATTTTTTTACTTTTCAGTTGATGTGTACTTTCTTTGGCTTAGTTTTAATGTAAAAAGAAAAGTGTCAATAATTTGTAATCTATTGTGTTGTAATTTCATTTGTTTTAATAAAAAAGTTTGAGCAAAAAAAAAAACAGTGTTAAACATGTCACTTCCTGTTGCCAGCAGGTGGCGCTATGACTGTAACTGAATATGAGCATGCACATGTGTTCAGGACAGAACTCTTATCAAACATGTGAAGTTTGGGGCAGATTGAACTTTGCCTTAAGCTAGGGATGTCCCGATCCGATCAAGTGATCGGAAATCGGGCCCGATCACGTGGTTTCAGACTCGATCGGAATCGGACGTCACCTCCCAATCAGGACTCGGATATTATGTATATTAGGGGTGTGTAACGGTAGCCTACATGTATTCGTATTGAACCGTTTCGGTACGCATACAAACCAAACCAGGTCCTTGGATCATTTTTTTTCCTGCCGACAAAATCCGCGCTGGCGTGAACACCACGACGTTGCGCAACATCAAATGACGAACGTAATGAAAGCGGAATGAAACTGCGCTACTCATTATATTGTGCTTGTATGTACCGTTTATCAGTTCGGACCAGCAACATCTGTGCAGCGCGAGTCGATCTTGATCAAGCGACACTGTTACTACACAGCGCTATTAGAGATCCAGTGAATAAAGCATTTGAATTCGCCACTAAAGTAGGCTAATAACATCGCTGCGAGATCTAATGAGAAGCATTCATATTTCTCCGTTATTAACCGCAGATTTCTATTATATCTCTATAGCACTGACGTGGAAACCAGGAGAAACATTGTTCCGTGAATGAACTTGTTATAGGCTTTAAGTCCACAGATCAGCAACATTCACCATGGATTTAATATAGTAACACTAACTGTAGCCATGAAAGTTTGCCTGGAATAGTGAAATGCTTTCAAGTACTTCACACATCTTTTCCCAGCACTTAAAAACTCAAATATTATCTAAATATTATATATATATAAATATATTTAAATGTGATGACCAAAACATTATTTGTTCATCCTTTAAAGATTACCCCCATTTTTAAACCTGAAAGTTTCGAGATGTTACTTAAGATGTTACAACTTATTTAAAAATATTTTTTCTTTTAACAAATAGGAAATTTCTCTGGCATTTCTTTCTTTTTGCTGTTTTAAAAACGTACCGAACCGTGACACCACTGTATCATATCGAACTGAACCGTGAATTTTGTGAACCGTTACACCCCTAATGTATATTCTCATATTTTTTTTTATACACTTATTTTTTTATTTGTTTACATGTCTGCCAGGTATTTTAAAGTTGAGGTGCTATTTGTTTTTATATTAGACTTTTTTTCATATATTTACTGTTGCACTAAAGTCCAAAAGTGAATAATTTATGTTATTTATTACTTGATTGTTCAAGCTACCTCACAGAAGTGCTCTGTTTGTTAACCCTTAGGGGTCTGAGCTGTTTTCGGGCTCTTTCGGTGTTTTGGTATGCCCTGACATTTGTGCTTATTTCAGCTACTTAAAACATACCATTTGCCAACATATAAATTTGCTGTATTCAGCACAAACTCTGCTACAATAATATGTGAGCAAAATGGATGTACATGTTTGCATTTTATAGAAAAAAAATAATATGCGTGGTTAGTACGTTTTGGGAAAAAAAATGTCACCGCAATAAGGCCATTTAACACATACTGAATAGTTGAAAACTATACTTTTGAGTTACTATTCTTGTAGGCTAGAATTTTTACTTCAAAATGAAGTGAAAATCATTCTGACCACTCTTTCAGAAACATCAATATAACGATTTGAATTTCTTACATCAGTTTTTGGGTCATTACTGCTGTATGCGTGGGAGAGTTCATGCCCATGAATATTAATGTGATTTACACCTGGGGAGACTAAAGACACTCCCCCAATGTGCTAATGCCCCATCAAGGTGCTGTGAGGCAGTTACATGATTGAATCACTAAGAATGATTCGATGTATAAAAAGTTAAAAAGAACAGCATTTATTCAAAATAGAAATCTTTCCTAAGAACATAAAGACTTAAAGTCATTCATATCACTTAACACTTCCTTTCAAAAAAAAAAAAAAACATAAAAAGACCAAACTTGTTTTTTTTTTATATAAAAAAAAATATATAAAATATTGCTTATATAGTGCTTATATAAATAAAAAAGTGCATTCAAAGAATCCTAAAAAAACTATCACAGGTTAAAAAAAATTAAGCAGTATAACTGTTTACAACATTGATTTTTTTTTAAAATTATATCAGAATGATTTCTGAAGGCTGATGGTGACGATGTAAACACAACAAAACAAAAGCAAAAAACTGTTAGCACATTATCCAAAGTAAACTGATGGACTATTATGATTATAGATGCACAATGTATTTGTTGATGGACAGAGAAACATCTATTGATTGGTAGACCGCGTAACCGCGAGTATCTGTTTATGGCCCATATAGACCGCACGCATTTACTGATACACTCAATGAACGGCTGTACCTAATACAAATAAAACATCCCCAGTTAACTAGTAGAGCATTCATTTAGTCCGCTCTTAAATAAGAGATCTAGAGCTAAAATGTTTTGTTTTTGAACTCAAGCTGAGCGCTCGTGTCCTGCTATCAGTGTCATGGATACAGTCTCTTGTGGCGACGCGCGCACAGTCTTCACTCGCTCTTAGGACGTGCTCTTCAATCTATTGCCATTGCGGACACTATTCATTCCGGTGAAATCACAAAATAAAACGCACACAAACGGGTGTCCTATATACGTGTGTGCTTGATATAGACTGTACCACTGATGAACATATTCGGTTTTGATGAGAGAAAAAAATATGCCGGGGGCAGTTTCGAACCCATACCCTCTGACACGGTTGGCAAGTAATCTAACCACTAGACCACAGAAGAACTCAAACAACACTCGCAGATCGATATATTTCACTAAATCATTATAACCTAAGCAGTTCTTTAAAAAGTTTACACGAGCGTATAGGCATAGCTGCTACACGAATGTTGTGTTGAGGTAATTACTATGCAAAATATGAAAATGCATTTGAGCTCTATGATCAGAAAAGGAATTATAAAACACTATAAACAACTTACTCCGAACTTGAATCCTCGGGGTTAATTCGTTCTTCAAAATGGAACGTTCTTCGTCTGAGTTTCAAATTCCACTGAGAAAAAGGTGAATTATTCCCATTTGTCCATAATCCTCTGAAGGAGTAACGTTAGCGTGCTTCCATCCCTAAAACACGATGAACTATCTGTGAATCTCTGATGAAGAATCTGTGTTTGGCATTGATCGGGGGGCGTGCCGCGTGTGATGCATAGATTTACCATGTCAAAAGCGCTGGGGGTGTGGCGGGCTCACCTGATTAACTATAATGAAGGGTGAGCGAAAAAACTGTAACTCTCCTTTGTTTCAAACGGATTACATAAACTGTAAATATATATATTTTAAATAAATTACTTCATTTAAAAGAAGAGAATCTCAGCTTCATAAAGAGACATATCTCGTATCTCTGTGACAAGTATTGAGAGAGTTAAAGTTAATATTTCGGACGCGTTTCAGAACGGACCTCACTGACAGAGACAAGTTAAAACGCGCATCATGTTTATTTTTCTTTATTTGACGAAAAGCACAATACTTTGTTTTTATTGTGAGTATCCACAAAAAAAATAGAAACTTAACAGGATCTAATGATGTACAACACTTATATTTAAGATCAAAATCAACAGAGTAATTTGATTCTCTTTTGCACTGATAAGGAAAAAATCCAGCAAAACGCGTGGACGCGGTTTTCGACCTCTAAGGGTTAACAGAGTTTTTGAATGTTAAAATAAGGTGAATTAAATAACAAATAAGGAACATCCTGGATCTGTTTTTTTTGCTCTTCTTTAATCTTTTTTTTTATGTAGTCTAATATAGAAGTATCGGATCGGGACTCGGTATCGGTAGATACTCAAAATCAAATGACTCAGACTCGGACTCGGACTCGAGGGCAAAAAAACCTGATCGGGACATCCCTAAAAACAACTTCCTGTTTCATAGCATTAGCATGCTTTAGCACTTAGCTAAGAATTGCTAGCATGTTTTAACATGTTTATAACATGTTTATAACTCAATGGCATATTTACTATGTTGCCAGTACTGCATCACACTGTTAAACATGTCACTTCCTGTTGCCAGTAGGTGGCACTATTACTATAACTGAATATTGTCATGTAGATGTGTTCAGGGCAGGACTCTTATCAAATGTGTGAAGTTTGGGGCAGATTGGACATTGCCTTCTTAAGTAACAACAACTTCCTGTTTCATTTCATTAGCATGCTTTAACACTTAGCTAAGAATTGCTAGCATGTTTTAACATGTTTATAACTCAATGGCATATTTACTATGTTGCCAGTACTGCATCACACTGTTAAACATGTCACTTCCTGTTGCCAGTAGGTGGCGCTATTACTTTAACTGAAAATTGTCATGTAGATGTGTTCAGGGCAGGACTCTTATCAAATGTGTGAAGTTTGGGGCAGATTGGACATTGTCTTCTTAAGTAACAACAACTTCCTGTTTCATTTCATTAGCATGCTTTAGCACTTAGCTAAGAATTGCTAGCATGTTTTAACATGTTTATAACATGTTTATAATTCAATGGCATATTTACTATGTTGCTAGTACTGCATCACAGTGTTAAACACGTCACTTCGTGTTGCCAGTAGGTGGCGCTATTAATATAACTGAATATTCTCATGTAGATGTGTTCAGGGCAGGACCCTTATCAAATGTGTGAAGTTTGGGGCAGATTGGACATTCCATGCCTGAGTTACAGCAAATTACTATTTAATTGCAGTAATAGCATGCTTTAGCACTTAGCTAAGTGTTTGCTAGCATGTTTTAGCATGTTTCAAGTATGTTGATAGCATGTTTAGCACTTGCTGGCACTTTTTTATATGTTATTAGGAGTCCAAAACAGTGTTAAACATGTCACTTCCGGTTGCCAGCAGGTGGCGCTGTGACTGTAACTGAATATGTGCATGGACATGTGTTCAGGACAGAACTCTTATCAAACGTGTGAAGTTTGGGGCAGATTGGACATTGTTTGCCTGAGTTACAGCAACTTCCTGTTTCATGGCGAAACATCCAATTTTGTCAGGCAACCGAGGACACGCCCTTCGACGAAAACTCAAGATCTTCGCAATTTAACGTCACAAAGGCCTTAAGATTACACTCACCAAATTTGAAGATGATCAGATTAAAACTGTAGGAGGAGTTCGTTAAGTACGAGGCCTGAAAATGGCAAAAACTGCACAAAAATCAGAGGAAGATCAAAATGGCTGACTTCCTGTTGTGTTTACGGATATGCTCCAAGAGACTTTTTTGTAGGCATTGGGCCATTACATGTATGTACCTATTTGGAGTCCAGAACAGTGTTAAACGTCACTTCCTGTTGCCAGCAGGCGGCGCTATGACTATGTCTGAATATGAGCATGGACATGTGTTTAGGAGATAACTCTTATCAAACGTGTGAAGTTTGGCGCAGATGGGACGTTGCCTTTTTGAGTAACAACAACGTCTTGTTTCATTGAATTAGCATGCTTTAGGACTTAGCTAAGTATTGCTAGCATGTTTTAACATGTTTCTTGTATGTTTAGAACTCAATGGCATTTTTAACCTGTTGCTAGAAGGGCATCAACGTGTTAAACATGTCACTTCCTGTTGCCAGTAGGTGGCGCTATTACTATAACTGAATATTGTCATGTAGATGTGTTCAGGCCATGACTCTTATCAAACGTGTGAAGTTTGGGGCAGATTGGACATTCCATACCTGAGTTACAGCAAATTCCTATTGAATTGCAGTAATAGCATGCTTTAGCACTTAGCTAAGTGCTTGCTAGCATGTTTTAGCATGTTTCAAGTATGTTGTTAGCATGTTTAACACTTGCTGGCACTTTTTTATATGTTATCAGGAGTCCACAACAGTGTTAAACATGTCACTTCCTGTTGCCAGCAGGTGGCGCTATGACTGTAACTGAATATGAGCATGGACATGTGTTCAGAACAGAACTCTTATCAAACATGTGAAGTTTGGGGAGAGGGGGTTCAGCGAAAAATCGGAAGCTGGCAGCAGGAAGTAGCTGCCACTGGCAGCTGACGTCAGCTGCCACTTATAACCGGAAGTCGGAGGTGGATGCCACTTTTATCAAGGCAAATAAATTATTATATCAATTTATATATAATTGTAGTACTTATTTAAATAAAATACTTAAATGTGTAATTATTTTGTATTTGATTTAAAAAAGGTTTATCAAAGTAACGAAGATCATAGTTCATAGACCTAATACAAAAAACAAACATTAAGCTACACTTGAAATTATGAATTTGTACATGTATAAATATAATTTATGAATGAGTGTTCATGTTTGTTCAAATAATAAAACATACACAAAGGAATGCCTACATAATCATACTGTATATTTATTAAATGTACATAAACATTCATTAAACTTAAATAATGAAAGTCCTGTCTAAAAGAAAAAAAAAATTACATTGTCTCAATGACCTTTATTTAAAATCATATTTTGCTATCATTTAAGTTCAGTTTTACATTTGTAGTATTTCAATACATTCTTGTCTTGGTTTTATAAAACAGCTGTAACTTTTGAAACAGGTTTGATATTTGTTGTTATGAAATCAGAATGATCAACAACAATTCTGAACTAGATGGTAAAATTCGTAGAAAAACTAAGTTGGCTTGAAAAATCCTAGCCAGAAAGTTTGAAAAAGTTTTTCAATGTTCTAGCATGGTTTAACATGATTTACAATGTTTCTAGTGTTAGGGGATAACAGCTTAAAGACCCAGGACCAGATATTATGAAAGAAGACCAGGAGTCGTGAGGTACAATCAAATAAGTAAAAATGTACTCAAGAATAGTTTCATCGGTAGAGCCAGGCGTAAAAGTCTCACGGGGTCGCAGGCCAGAGACTCTACCGTACACAATCTCACACCAGTTATACGATTTCCAAGGGCATAAATGAAATCAGTACATACATGTTGGCTACTTCTCATTGGCAAGAGAACAAAGTTAAAACAATTCTACACATATGGACAGATAGGAGGGTAAGTTGACATTGTCATTCGAGTCCAAGATTTGGTCCGGTGATGACCTCGGAGGTCGTAGAAAGGCGTCTTGGGGTCAGCTGTTGCATATCAGTACACCTGCACAGAGTATTCAACGCACACACAAAAGTGAATCACAATTCCTCAAAGATTGTAGAGGGCCAGAGCTCACCATTATCAGGACAGTCTACCAAAACACTGATAAAACATTCCCTCAGAAAGTAGTACAGATAACGTTCACTTTAAAGAAATAGACACATGAACAATTCTGTGAATCAGATCACATAAATCACAGGCTGTGTCCGAAATCTCCACTCAAACCACTACTCCCTAACCCCTATGTATATGGGGTAGGGAGTAGAGCACTATATAGTGAGCTCACCAGCATAATAGAAACACCACTTTCGGACACTACTCGATCGTCTCTCGACGCCGTTGATTACGGCATTACTGTCGCAAATTCGTATTGTCGCGCTGCTCTCCTTGACGTCCATCCGCCATTTTTACGATCAGCGCAATGCATGATGGTATGTAGGGCTTGGGTTAGTGACCATCGGTTGTACACTACTTTTCAAAATGCATTCTGGGATACATTGAGTGGACTATATAGGGTATAATAATCATCACTATACATTCGGACAGCACTACAAAATGGCGAGCTCACTATATAGTCCACTATATAGTGAGTAGTGGGAGATTTCGGACACAGCCACAGTGTTTAACCCCAGTAACCTTAATATTAGAACGACAGATTTGTTAGAAAAAAGAAAGATTTGAAAGAAAGTTAGATTACTAGATTCATGGCGAAACATCAAAATTTGTCAGGCCGCCGAGGACACGCCCTTCGACGAAAACTCAAGATCTTCGCAATTTTACGTCGCAAAGGCCTTAAGATTACACTCACCAAATTTGAAGATGATCAGATTAAAACTGTAGGAGGAGTTCGTTAAAGTACGCGGCCTGAAAATGGCAAAAACTGCACAAAAATCTGAGGAAGTTCAAAATGGCTGACTTCCTGTTGTGTTTAGGGCTACGCTCCAAAATACTTTTTTGTAGGTATTGGGCCATTACATGTATGTACCGAATTTCGTACACGTACGTGAAACGTAACGCGAGGCGCACTCCGTTGAACCTTTATAGGTGGCGCTATCGAGCCATTTTGCCCCGCCCAATTTTGAAACGCATATCAGATGTAAATTTTCGCCAGTTCTGACGCGTGTGCAAATTTTCGTGAGTTTTCGTGCATGTTAAGGCCCTCAAAAATGCGATTCATTGCGGAAAATAATAATAAATATAGCTGCGAGCAGCGATTACGGGCCCAAGCCGGTGGCACCGCAACCCCGGTGCCAGGGTGGCGGTACCGCCGGCTTTGGCCCTTCATCGCTGCTCGCAGCTATATTTATATATATATATATATATATATATATATATATATATATATATATATATATATATATAAAAAGCCGGTGGCACCGCCACCCGGGTGCCTTTAGGGTTATTGTGCACGACGTGACACAAAATATCTGCTCGCTATCTGCCGAACGGCTCTGGTAGTTCCGCTTCAGCACTGATGATGTTGTAGAAATAGTGTGCTCTGATTGGTCTGGATTATTCGGGATTTTTTATTTTATACAGAAATAAGTTATTTATAATTCAGATGAGAATAAAGTTAGTGTTGATTAAAATGAAGGAAAACAAATATATTGATCTGAAATATAGCACATTAATTTTACATTTATTTACACTGTAAAAAATTGCGCTGTAAAATAACGGTAATCTACTGGCAGCTGTGGTTGCCAGCAATGTACTGTTAATTTACAGCCCTCTACTGTTAATATACAGCTCTCCGTTTTACAGTATGTTACCGTAAAAATACCATGGAAGGTAACTCATATAATTTGGGAAACCGATTGCTTCAAACAGTTTGAGTTTAAAAACTACTGATAGTACTCTGACAGAGGTGGCACGTGTGAAGTTACTTCATTTGAGTCCACTGAAAATGTATATCTCTTAATATTAAACTGAAACACCTTATGTGTAATAGTGAATTCATTAAAAACATGACTCAAATCTTTGCAGTTCGCATTTAACGAACATTAGCATAGCAAGGAGATTGTCACTGGATCAGCAATACACAGTTACTGCTTTTAAATAAAGCAACAGGCAGCATAACATCAGTGTTTGTTTGCTCATCTCTGAATGAAGCACAGACTCTACTCTCCAGCACAATGGTGACTTACAAAACTCATTATTTAAACTAACAGATCTCTCCTATATCATCCTGTGCAAAACACATAAAACACTTCAGTTTAATATTTACTCTCCTTATCAGTTATTGATTTTGCATAACTTTTTTCTTTAAACGTTTACTAATATTCCAGTGAGATTAAATTCTTTTGTTTAGTAAATCTGACTGTTAGTTTTTACAGAATATTACTGTTTTTCCTTGATTTTACGGTAATCTACTGGCAGCTGTGGTTGCCAGTAAATTGCTGTTTTTCTACAGTTTTATGCCGTAAATTAATTTACAGTTGATTGCCGTTAAATTACGCTTCACTCAGTTTTTTATTTATTTAACACATTTAACCCTTTCAACCCCACTTCAGTTTTAAATGAACACTTGTGTGTCCACACTACAGAGTGTTGGAGTAATACTGAAGCAGTGTTGAAGTTAATTATATAATTCAGTGATTAATTAACTGATGATTGAGCATTAGTGATGCACACCTGATGTTAACAAGCAGAATCACTGAAGGACAGAGGAACAACAAGAAGATAAAAAAGAAAAACACAAGACCTACAACTGACTTCAGCCACAGAAGACATTAAATCTGTGAAGATCTTCGCAGAGGAGGGTTAAACAACGCAAAAAAATAAATCATTTCTATCTTCACTTATTACTAACAGGATTTACTTTATTTGTTTATATACGTCTACAGAAATTCCTATTGATTATTAACAGAGGTGTAGATGTTGTTTTGTTTCATTTGATGTTACCATTATGAAGACCAGTGTTTGCTTTAGTTGGGGTCTTGACCCTTGACTGTAACATTAGTGTTTCTTTGGTTGCTGTAACTGTGTTGTAAAGACACGTTTGTTATAGCAGAAACCAAGCCAATAAAAACTTAGATCAGGTGTTGCTAGTTACGTTTTGAATATTTAATCAAATATGGATCACTGATCTCATCCAGAGTCTAACCAATTATCAAAAGTGTGTTTATAATACAGTTTAATTATATATTACTGCACTGTAACTACAGCAAAAAATCAAGCACTCTGCACAATCAGTTATGAAGGATTTTAAAACGTATCATTCACTGAAGAAATTTGAACTGCGGCTTCAATTAGACACACACAAACATCAAGAATCAGCCAATGAACCTCAACAATGGTGACAACCAACAAATAAGATAATACCAAATCTGAACATCACAAAACACACTACTTAAAGTCAACACAAAACCAACAGCAAAAATAAAAGCAAAAAGTAAACATTAAAGAAAATAACCAGACAATTCAGCTGCATAATGTATTCATGCCGCAATGCATGCTGGGAGTCATGCACAATTTTTTTTGTACTATGCTGGTACCCAGCATGCATTACAACATGACACTTTTTTGATTGTCACCATTGTTCAGATTCATATGTCGATTCTTGATGTCTGTGAAATTTTCTGAGAACTGGCTTTTTAAAATTCTTCATATTTTCTGCTTGTAAAAACAGTGATAGATCTCGATATGTTAAATCCCAGTGATAACATAATCACGTATACAAAAATCACCGTAATTAATTCACTAGACTTTAAAAAGATCAGTGCATCAGACCACTATATGATGATTGTGACCATTAACAAATAATCACTGTCATATAAAACAGTTTTCTATCAGCTTTTTTGAAGTAGCTATTGTAAGACACAGCTACCACAGCCAAATAAACACCAAAGCTCAAAAGTCAAGGGTCAAGAGCCCAACTAAAGCAAACACTGCTCGCCAGCATGGTAACATCAAATGAAAATATATTGACATTAAAGCTCTGTCACCTTTTAATGTGAACTTCTGTAAACGTCTGACAGAAGTAAAAGCAATCTGATCAGTAATAAGTGAAGCTGGTAATGCTGTTTGTGGAGTTGTTTAATCCTCCTCTGCTGAGATCTTCAGATATTTAATGTCTTTTATCTTCAGTTGATTTGATATTTTTTTCTGTTCTTCTTGTTCCTCTTTCCTCCAGTGATTCTGCTTGTTAACAGCAGGTGTTCATCAGTGTCTGAATTAACTTTGAAATTGAACTTAATTAACTAAGTAATTATTCACTCAGTCAAGTTCACTATATTAGTGAATTAATGTAGGGAATAGTGAATGAGGGTATAGGGTGTGATTTTGAAAATGACATATATCACCCAGAATGCATTTTTCAACGGTATATTGCTGTTTTAATGGAAAACGGCATGTTACTGTCATATTGTGGCCGTTTTTTTACAGCAATTTTTTACAGTGTAGGTTCAATTACCAAACATACAATCTTAATTTAATTTAAAGCAAACAATACATTTAAAATACATGGGTTGTATGCACATTTTTTTTTCTATAAAAAATATATATATATCCAAAAAGACAAGGCTTAAAAACTCTTGTCACTGTAACAGACACAATATCTCTCTCTCTCTCTCTCTCACACACACACACACACACACACACACACACACACACACACACACACACACACACACACACACACACACACAACACACACACACACACACACACACACACACGTCAAGTCACTTACATTTTAGATGCAATATTGAATAAGCAGAAAAATCGGATTTTCTGCTCTGAAAATATAAATAAGCATACAAATTGAATAAGCACTTTGAATATTCTAAACAGAATAAGCACTAGTCGCTAATGAATAAGTACTAGTACTTAATGGAATAGATACTAGTATCTAAAAAAGAATTACTAGTAGCATGAAAATAGAGACTAGTAGGTTAAAATGATTAAATGTTAAAATGGCTTGCCATATTGGCTCAGAGAGAGAGAGAGAGAGAGAGAGAGAGAGAGAGAGAAAATGACCTTTTAGAGACTAGTAGCTATTAATAGATACTAGTATTTATTCAATAAATACTAGTTCTAAGTCATTACATACTAGTACCTATTAAATAGATACCAGTACTTATTCATTAGCTACTTAATAGGTATTCAAAAGAATATCTAAAGAATAAGCACTAGTACTAAAGAATAAGCACTAGTCGCAAATTAATAAGTACTAGTACTTAATGGAATAGATACTAGTATCTAAAAAAAAAGTACTAGTAGCATGAAAATAGAGACTAGTAGGTTAAAATGATTAAATGTTAAAACGGCTTGCCATATTGGCTCAGAGCATCAAACAAGAATATTAAAGTTTGATGCGTTGCCACGGCAACAGTATCTAAGATATCAATAATCCTTTCTCAGGTCTACATCTCGCGTGTGTTTACATTATACACATAAAGTTTGAAGCAAATCGGGTAAAAATAAGAGGGTGATTTAAAAGCATTTTGAAAGTGACACACTTCCTGCTGCCAGTTGGTGGCGCTATAACTTTGACTCACAATAGTCACATCCATGTGATCGGACTCTTACAGCGAACACACTGCTGAAGTTTCATCAAGATCAGTTAATGTATGCAGAAGTTATAACACACTTCCTGTTTCCATTATTCGCCATAAATTCGTTTCCTCGCCACGGCCAAACCGTTCAAGATATCAAAAATCCCCTGGCAATTTTTCATCCTCAATGTCTTGACTTCATGCTGACTGAGTTTCGTGGCGATTGGTTGAATTCTCTAGGAGTAGTATATCGAATTCCAGGGGCATACGCTTTCAAACAAACCATAATAGCCGACTTCCTGTTGGGCTGGGGTAAAAAGTAAAAGTACAAAGGATATATGAATCGATGAGATCTATATGTGTACCAAGTTTCATATTATTACATGCAAGCGTGTTTGATTTATGGACCAAGTTTTCGGACCCCGTTCCAGGGGGCGCTGTCGAGCCCCCCTGCCACGCCCGGGTACCAGCTTCAGCCCGGCCCTGATGGCCGCGGTTTCTGACCCGTGTGCAAAGTTTCAAGAGTTTTTGAGCACGTTAAGGGCCCCAAAAGTGTGCTAAGAATCTCAAAAGTATCCAAAAAGAATATTAAAGTTTGATGCGTTGTCACGGCAACAGCATCTAAGATATCAACAATCCTTTCACAGGTCTACATCTGGCATGTGTCTACATTATACACATCAAGTTTGAAGCAAATCGGGTAAAGCCTGTTTGATTTATGGACCAAGTTTTCGGACCCCGTTCCAGGGGGCGCTGTCGAGCCCCCCTGCCACGCCCGGGTACCAGCTTCAGCCCGGCCCTGATGGCCGCGGTTTCTGACCCGTGTGCAAAGTTTCAAGAGTTTTTGAGCACGTTAAGAACCCCAAAAGTGCCCGAAAGCATAAAAAAGCATGAAAAAGCTTAAAAAAAGGAATATTAATGTTTGATGCATTGCCATGGCAACAGTGTCTAAGATATCAATAATCCTTTCACAGGTCTACATCTGGCATGTGTCTACATTATGCACATGAAGTTTGAAGCAAATCGGGTAAAAATAAGAGGGTGATTTAAAAGCATTTTGAAAGTGACACACTTCCTGCTGCCAGTTGGTGGCGCTATAACTTTGACTCACAATAGTCACATCCATGTGATCGGACTCTTACAACGAACACACTGCTGAAGTTTCATCAAGATCAGTTAATGTATGCAGAAGTTATAACACACTTCCTGTTTCCATTATTCGCCATAAATTCGTTTCCTCGCCACGGCCAAACCGTTCGAGATATCAAAAATCCCCTGGCAATTTTTCATCCTCAGTGTCTTGACTTCATGCTGACCGAGTTTCGTGGCGATTGGTTGAATTGGCTAGGAGGAGTATTTCACATTCCATTGCATGCGTTTTCCAAACAACCCTTAATAGCCGACTTCCTTTTGGGCTGGAGTAAAAAGTAAAAGTACAAAAGATATATGAACCGATGAGATCTATATGTGTACCAAGTTTCATATTATTACATGCAAGCGTTTTTGATTTATGGACCAAGTTTTTAGACCCGTTCCAGGGTGTGCTGTCGAGCCCCCCTGCCACGCCTGGGTACCAGCTTCAGCCCGGCCCTGATGGCCGCGGGTTCTGACACGTGTGCAAAGTTTCAAGAGTTTTTGAGCACGTTAAGGGCCCCAAAAGTGCGCTAAGAATCTCAAAAGTATCCAAAAAGAATATTAAAGTTTGATGCGTTGTCACGGCAACAGCATCTAAGATATCAACAATCCTTTCACAGGTCTACATCTGGCGTTTGTCTACATTATACACATCAAGTTTGAAGCAAATAGGGTAAAGCGTGTTGGATATATGGACCAAATTGTCGGACCCCGTTCCAGGGTCGCTGTTTAGCCCCCCTGCCACGCCCGGGTACCAGCTTCAGCCCGGCCCTGATGGCCACGGGTTCTGACATGTGTGCAAAGTTTCAAGAGTTTTCGAGCATGTTAAGGGCCCCAAAAGTGCCCGAATAGTCGTAAGAAAAATAATAGAGAAAAATAATAATAATAATAATCCTAAGGAAAACAATAACACTTGGAATAACAGAATACACAGACACAAAAAAACAACGAACAGAACAACCACTTTTAATGACGAGATCAGACAATGAACAGAACAAACACATGGCTATATATACAAAGGCAGACTAATGAATGGAAACGAGAAACAGGTGCATGTCATAATCAAGCAATGAGTAACCAAGGAAACAAATGCCAACACAGGAAACAGATCATGAAACACACACAAAAAAATTAAGTCCAAATCAAACAAAGACCAAACAGGACAGTTAATTTTCTGAAAAATTTACTTTTTTTAAATCCTGCAGATGAAGATTAAATATACTGAAATAAAAGCTCGGGATTAGATAATCAGTTATCTTGCATTTTTCCTCCCTTATATATAAGCTGTTTTTGTAATCAGTAGCTGGGTGATTCTTAGGGTGTATTCACACCAGGAAAGTCCGATAGTTCACTTGCTTTGGTCCGGACCAAATAATTTTTTTTTTCTTTTCTTTTGGTACGGTTCGCTTTCACACTGCTCTTTTTGCAAGTGAACCAAAATTTGTAAACAAAACCACACGTGTGCTAAGGTCGTCCATTCATTGGACAAGGATTCTCAAGTAGGGAAATCAGGAAGTGCAAAAAAGGCTCAGCATGGAGATATTTCGTACTGCAATATTTGAGGAGCTCTTTTCCAAAACGCGATAAATCCATTTCAATATTTTTTAGGAAAATTACATTTTTTACCTAGACCCACACATCTTGTGAATATTCAATTTATCTTGTTAATAATGTTTTTTTTCCTCAGTCTGAACATGTTGAACAATGATTATTAAATTAAACAACAATATTGTTGATGATAAATTCAAAGTTAATTTTTTTTTCTTCAAAACGCTATAAATCCACACAAAAAATGGATGATTTTGCCCACTTAATTAAGTTTTGTTTTGTAGAAAGCCTTTCTTTAAAGTGGATTTCGTTTTGTATAAATTGTATCTTAATTTTAATAATGTTTTCATTAACCAATTGCCTGAATTCAATAAATAAGCAGCAAATAGACAATATAATCATGACATGGAGGCGTCGCCGCCGGCACTTGCATTGCACGCGAGCTGCTGGAGCGCATCTCATCATAAATTAACCGAAATTCAGCGTAGCCTATGCTTCACAGCAGACATGAGAAATATATCTATATAGAAAGATTGAAATGTCTTTAAACGAAACAATTAAAAACGAAAATAAATAGCCTACTCTCTGATTATGCAATCCATTACACGCATTTCTCTCTATAGGCGCGTACAGAGATGCTGATCGTCAGTTTCATCTTTGCAGAGACTGACACACAGAAAACAGTTGATTAATAAAAAATAAAATAAAAAATTCGATTTTCGAACGATATTCGACTTTTGCTCTTTGATCGTCGAATGGCAGAAATTATAATA
Organism: Chrosomus eos; assembly: GCA_036326025.1. NCBI lineage: Eukaryota > Metazoa > Chordata > Actinopteri > Cypriniformes > Leuciscidae > Chrosomus > Chrosomus eos. Next base: position 10,217 of record JAZAVI010000698.1, on the reverse strand, counting down.
TAGACAGAAACCTTTGGCAGCAGCATCTACCCCCATGTGTAGGTCTCACTGGCTCATCAAGGCCATCAAAAGTATTATCACCGTTTAAAGCACTCATTTTGAGGAATGAATGAACATAAACAAACCTCTGTTCAGCGCGCCGATGTTGGATTGCATAACGCTCACTGAAGTCTGATTTGTCTATAGGATTTATCGCGTTTAGGCTAAAAATAGGTTTGGCGCTTACCGCGGTTTGGAAAAGAACTGCATCTTGCAGTACATTTTAAACAAGGAAATATAGCGATTTGGCATGAAACATTGATGGAGCAGTGAATAGGTTCAGAACACAGCGCAGAAGACGGATAAGGTATAAAGTTTTCATTCATGGAGAGGGGCTATGTTCACAGATTCAAATATGAGATTCTTAATACTGCTAACGAGTGCTGTCAATGTTAACGCTTGCGATACAGTTTGTCCAGTTTAACGCAGCATCATCCTTGTATTGTAACTATCGCATTATATGAACTGCAAAAGCTTTGTTTGCATCTATGCACGATTAAACTAAAGAGAACGCTCTGTATGTGAATGTCCTAATGCACACTCATTCATTCATTCCATTCCAATGATGCACACACGACGCACAGAAAGACGCGCAACAGTATCGTGTGGCCAGACAGCGCGCCGGAATGGAATGTAGTAGGCTACAACAGATCTTTCTTGCAATTGGGTCGGTTCATGTTCACACCGTAAACGAACCGTACCAGAGTTCGTTTGGAACCGTACCGAGACCACCTCTTCAGCTGGGTCTCGGTTCGGTTGTTTGGTCCGCACCCGAGTTCGATTGTTGTATTCACACCTGCCCAAAAGGTCCGCACCAAGGGGGTAAACGAACTAGAGTTCGATTCAATCGAACCAAACAAGGCAGGTGTGAATACACCCTTAGACTATGGGCACTTTGATGTACTTTGGTCATATTTTTAAAAATACATATAATTTTGGACAAATTCCTCTTTCTTTATCAAACTAACAATAAAACCACCTTTTGAAATGACAGCATGTGGTGGAAATTACATTTATGGTTACAAAGTACAATTGATATGTATTGCAAGAGTAGATTTGTGTAGTACCTTTTATATTATAATGGATTACCAGACTATATATTTACTGTTTTTACTTTTGGCTTTATTTTTAGGTTTGTGGATATAAAACTCATATGTTTGCTGAACTTGTCTGCTTTAAAGTTGCATCACGTTCAACATTATATTTTTATATTTATATTATGATATTTTATGCTATATGCCCCTGGAAGGAGTTCGGTGAGGCCATGGAGAAGGACTATCGGTTGGCGTCGAAGTGATTCTGGCAAACCGTCCGGCGCCTCAGGAGGGGGAAGCAGTGCCTTACCAACACTGTTTACAGTGGAGGTGGGCAGCTGTTCACCTCAACTGGGGATGTCGTTGGACGGTGGAAGGAATACTTTGAGGATCTCCTCAATCCCACCAACACGTCATCCATTGAGGAAGCAGAGGCTGAGGTCTCGTAGGTGGACTCGTCCATCACCTAAGCTGAAGTCATCGAGGTATTCAAGAAACTCCTCGGTGGCAAGGCACCAGGGGTGGATGAGATCCGCCCTGAGTACCTCAAGTTTCTGGATGTTGTGGGGCTGTCTTGGCTGACACGCATCTGCAACATCGCGTGGTGGTCGGGGACAGTGCCTCTGGACTGGCAGACCTGGGTGGTGGTCCCTCTTTTCAAGAAGGGGAACCGGAGGGTGTGTTCCAACTACAGGGGGATGTATGGATGCAAAGCCTATGCCAGGGTACTGGAGAGGAGAATTCGGCCGATAGTAGAACCTCGGATTCAGGAGGTGGTTTTTTGTCCCGGTCGTGGAACACTGGACCAGCTCTATACCCTCTACAGGGTGCTGGAGGGTTCATGGGAGTTTGCCCAACCAATCCACTTGTGCTTTGTGGATTTGGAGAAGGCATTCGACTGTGTCCCTCAAGGCGTCCTGTGGAGGGTGCTCCGGGAGTATGGGGTCCGGGGCCCTCTGCTCTTCTAAGGGCTGTCTGGTCCCTGTACAGAACAACTCGCCGCGAAATGGATCCAGCAGTCTCTCCCATAGTCGTCAGCAACCGGGCCCTGAGAGAATATCTCTCGGTAATGTTTCAAGTGAACCAGTCCGTCCAAAGCTATGCTAAGGACTTCCTCTCCATTTGCCATCTCGGAACGCTCGAAGAAATCCAGCTCATAGGCCTGTTTCGGAACGGGCTGGATTACCGGATCGCTCGATGGATGCCGAGCGACATTACCGATTGGACTCTGGACCGGGACATTGCTGAGGCTTGCTTCGTGGACTGTTCCATAGCCACGTTCCCGTCCTATCCGGCCGAGCCAGCTCCTCACTGCAGCCTTACCAAACCCGCGACTCACGTATGCCCACTCGAGCCCGTATTCCGCACTGGTCCTGTTGGATTTGCCAATCCGGAGACCGCGGAGGTTTCGCCGGCCGAGTCAAGTGAGTCAAGTGCCGCCGAGTCAAGTGAGTCAAGTGCCGCCGAGTCAAGTGAGTCAAGTTCCGCCGAGTCAAGTGAGTCAAGTGCCGCCGAGTCAAGTGCCGCCGAATCAAGTGAGTCAAGTGCCGCCGAGTCAAGTGAGTCAAGTGCTACTGAGTCTAGTGAGTCTACCGAGTCTACTGTGTCAAGTGAGTCTACCGAGTCTACTGTGTCAAGTGAGTCTACCGAGTCTACTGTGTCAAGTGAGTCAAGTGCCGCCGAGTCAAGTGAGTCAAGTGCCGCCGAGTCAAGTGAGTCAAGTGCCGCCGAGTCAAGTGAGTCAAGTGCCGCCGAGTCAAGTGAGTCAAGTGCCGCCGAGTCAAGTGAGTCAAGTGCTTTCTGAGTCTAGTGAGTCTACCGAGTCTACTGTGTCAAGTGAGTCTACCGAGTCTACTGTGTCAAGTGAGTCTACCGAGTCTACTGTGTCAAGTGAGTCTACCGAGTCTACTGTGTCAAGTGAGTCTACTGTGTCAAGTGAGTCAACCGAGTCTACTGTGTCAAGTGAGTCTACCGAGTCTACTGTGTCAAGTGAGTCTACTGAGTCTACCGAGTCTACTGAGTCTACTGTGTCAAGTGAGTCTACTGAGTCTACTGGGTCAAGTGAGTCTACTGAGTCAAGTACGTCCAGTAGTGAATCAAGCCCAGTGAAGCGCCGTCGCAGAAGGAAGAGAGGGAGGACTCGTTTGGCTCGCCAGGCTCCGGAGGGCGTTCCCAGACTCCTCGCCCTGCCGGCCCCGCCTCTGCGCCTCGCCCTGCCTGCGCCCTTCAAGCTCCGGGAGGCCTTTCCTGAACCCTTTTACCACCGGGGGGTTCCTCCCGTGGATTTCCCCAAGTATTTTTTGGGGGGGGGGGGGGGGGGGGGGCAGGAGGTACCCTGTGAGGGCCTTGGAGACGAGGTCGACATGGTCCTCGTCTGAGTCTGCTCCGCCCTCGTCTGAGACAGCCCCGCCCTGGACGGCCGAGGGTCCGACAGCTTCGCCGTGGCCACGTCTGCATCCAGCTCCGCCGTGGCCACGCCCGCGTCCGGCTCCGCCCTGGCCACCTGGTCTGTCAGGCCTGCCCACGCTCCACGGCCTAGGCCCGCCTTGCCTAGGTCCAGGTCCTGTTCCCTGCATGGGCCTTGCCCCCCATCCCTCCCCCAAGACCGCCCTCCTGGACCTTTTTTTTTATTTTTTTATTTTTTTATTGGGCTTCAGGAGCCGCCCTTAAGGGGGGGGGGTTATGTCGTAATGTGGGTTTTGTGTCTTGTCGTGTTTTGTCATGTTCTGTGGTTCCCTGTCTTGTTTATTAGTTATCCCAGGTGTTTCTGATTTTCCCACGCCCCCTTGTTATCCTGTTAGCTCGTTTGTAATTGATTATTTAAGCCCTGTGTTTCTGCCCTGTCTTTGTGAGTTGTTATATGTTTCAGGATTGACGTGAGTGTTTCTTGTTCCTAGTTCTGAGTCTCTGTTTGTTTAAATAAAGCGTGTACACTGCGTTTGGATCCAGCCTCCTATCTGCCTTCACCGCACCACGTTACAATGAGATCATGCTCTACTTAATATAAAAATTCAAGTTATGTATTTTCTAATAAGCTCTTGCCCAAACCAATATTAAATTTCAGAGTGTGAAAGGTGTAGACTTCAGCATTTCGTCCTAATGGCAGTTAATTTATCTCATTGACAAATGTATAATTATTGTACATTGTGGAACAACTGATAAAACTAGTTACAAAAATGATCTTAGACAATTCTTGAGTGGCATAAATTATTCTATTTTTAAATAACAGCTGTATATTGAGATATGGTGGAAATTACATTTGTTCATTACAGGTTGGAAAAAATTTAAAATATTAACAATTTCTCTTGAAATCTAAGTTTGTCCTCTTACAGACCTTAAAACTAGACAAATTATATAAACTTATGAGACTGTAGCTGCGTTTACATGGACACTTATAATCAGATTGACGGCTCAATCGGACTAAAAAACCTTCATGTAAACACCTTAATCGATCCGATTGAGCTCGATCCGATGGAAATTTCGATCGGATTGAAAGGGGTGGTTTACTCCTTTTGTAATCCGATCGAGAGGACATGTAAACACTTGATCGGATTGAAAACCGAAACTGAAAGTACTGCGCATGTGCAATGGCGTTAAATAGCGTAATGACGTATAACGCGCGGAACGAGCTGTTCTTCCTATTGAATGAAGTGTCGTATTAATAAGTTTCTCGTCATTTAAAAATTCTCATTTCACTCGCGCGTCTGTTAGGTGAAGCAGGACAACGTCCCATCAGTCCTTGTTTTGGATTCTCATCCACAGACGTCTGGTTTTGGCCGCGGGGAGGGGCATTTTTATTGCGTGATCAATATAAGCAGCACGGCAAAACGGTTAATATGCTCTAAATTATAACCAGAGACGAATTAATATTACGTCTGCTGTTTAAACAAATAAAGAACCAATAGAGGAGAATATTTATGCACGAACAGAGGGAAACTCTGTATATTCGTGCAGTGTGCGCATGTCAAAAAATCAGATCGGATTTGAAACTTGTGACATATAAACGCGCACATCAACCCGATTACTTTATTTATCGTTCATGTAAACACATTGATCGGATTCATCATCGTATTGATTTCATTCCGATTGTGTCCATGTAAACGTAGCTAGTGATCTCAATCTATTGAAGGACTAATATAACAGCATTCATTTGGTGTGGAGATTGAATGTTTGGTTGTGTTGCAGGTTCAGGCACAATGACAGGCATTATTCCCAATGTTGTGATAACTATGCAATTTGTTCATTTATTCCCAATTTATAGTGTGTAAGACTTTATAAATAGTCTTTATAAATAGTCTTTTATAGTAGGCCTATGTAAGACTTTTATAACAAGTTGTTCATAAAAGGGAGCCCAAAAGACCAAGACACAGAAACATAATTTGTTAGAAATGTTTATTGGGTTTATAAAAATAACACAGAAACATGATTTGTTAAAAAAAAATTATTGGGTTTATAAAAATAACACAGAGACATGTTTTGATAAAAATGTTTTATTAGAAAGTGATAAAAGAAAAACCACAACAAGCTGTATTTGGGAAAGTTATTTTATTAAGTATCATATAACTTGTACTATAATCTGAATATAACCTGTATTAAGAAACAAATATTTAGCATGCATATAGTAAGGAAAATGCAAATGTTACCGTAGTGCTGTGTTTTAGACGAGAAGAAGAAGTACAGAACTTTTTATAAGAAAATTGTGAATGAATTAAAGGGGTTAACCATTGATCCAGATCTAGGATTGGATAAATTGTGCATTTGAAATTGAATATGTAATGAAGAGGTGTGAAATGTAATATGCATTATAAAAAGTACAGTATGTCCATGTATGGATTAGACGCTGGGAGATGAGCTAGCTTCTCCATTGTTTGATGATCCAAGCCTGACTCCTGCTGGTGGAACTGGTGAACTGATTTTATTGAACTGAAACTTTTACTTTGTATGGAAACTTTTAATAACAAATATAATAAAATTACTTAAAACTTCTATAAAAAAGATTGACTGCCACGAGTCTCTGCTTTCTATAAAGAACTAAGCCACGTCACCCCTCGTCTTTCTTCTAGACCAGTGGTTTTCAAACTTTTTCAAGAGGGACTTTTTTTTTTTTTTTGACGCGACCCATAGGCTTGTGCGCAGAAAAAAAAATCTCAGCACTTTTTTTAACCACTTATGATGATACACATGCACTTGCTGATCCTTGACGCGATTGCAACGCAAAGTCGATTCTGAAATAATTTGATCAAGCTATAGGCCTACATACAGGAATTTTAACCAATTAATAGCCATTTCCTGCATGCTTAAAAAATACTCAACATATTCCACAACAAACTCTTTAAATGTAACATTCATTATGTAGGCTACAGACCAGAACAAGAATAAAAAAAAATAATAACTATAAACAAGCCAAAACGAAATCATTTAAAGCGAAATGCTCATTATGCAAATGGGGGCATTATGCTCTCGTTACTTTCACAGGAAAAAAATCATCCTTTTCACATGCGCAAAAATGTACTTGGAAACATCACAGTTGAGCGGTGCTTACGAATTGTATTAATATTCTAAATTCGAATATATATTCGAATAGTTTAGTAAAAAAACAGAATTTCGAAGGTGAAAATTAATATTCTAATGTGGAAAAACACGCCCGCGGTATCAGAGGCGCGGCTGTCTGTTTTGCGAGTGGACGCGCTGCCTGAGGGATCAGAGACAGGTCACAGGAGTCGCACTGGCACAGCACTGCTGAAAGTTTTTTTATTTTTTTATTCTTATTTATTGCATGAATAAGGTAGGTAAGGTTAGATACAGCAGTTCCATGCACTGCATGATTCCACTGGTTTGATTATAGGCTACCGTTTCATGTCAAGGAAAAGTTCCATGTGCAGCACAGCTCGCTCTGAGCGTTCAATGTCGGTTCTAGCTACAGTAAAACTTCAATTAATGTTAATATTATTTGTTTAATATTACAAACTCTTGATCATCACTCAACATTTCTTTATTGTTATTGTTCATTTAAACCGTTATGCGCAGAGCCAGAGAGCGTGAGGTGAGGGCGAGAGAGAGAAAGAGTGCCTGCGAGTGCGAGTAGTTGTCTCTTTGTATTAATTTGTCCTGTTATTGACGTAATGCGCGTCATTGACAAAATGCACAGCCAGATGTTCGAATAGTTTGAATATGTGTGTTTTATTTTGAGGGAATATTCGAACGTCATTTAAGTAATTTTGACAGCCATAGGAAGGATCGACGAGTGTTTGTGTGTTGCTGCCGAATGAGCGAACTTGTGTTGCGGATGGAGCGAACGAGTGCGTGTTTTGTGTATTAATGAGAAGGGTAATGCATAATCTGGTCCCAAGCCGGTTCGCAGGAAGAGAGGGCAACACGCATGTCAGGAGAAGCATTCAGTTTGTTTCGTTGTTTCATTATTCCTTTTTCTAATAAAATTAATATTAATAATATATATTTTTTTTTAATCACTGGCGACCCCAGAATTTTTTTAATTCCCGCGACCCACCCGAGGGTCGCGACCCAGGGTTTGAAAACCACTGTTCTAGACTGCAAGTATGAATTTGGATACTTATTATCTAGTATAGAATTTGACCTATACTTTACCTTACCTTGGATTAAAAACAAAATAAGGTAGAAGGTGTAAATGATCTATGTATAAGAAATATAGGGTAGATCCAACATCATAAAACATGGCGCCCAACTGCGGGGCACATTGATTATTGATTTCTGGCCAAAATCAATAAACACGTGCTCAGAAATAACAAAAATTATTGTATAGAGTACATGATAAAAAGATCATAAACGAATTGATAAAACCTAATGGAAAGGCTAAACAATAGTAGTGTTAAAATCTCAAAACTGAGAGAAGTCTAAAAAAGAGGAATCTTATAGACTAAGAATAATTCGCCGTAGAATTATTAAGATAACCTGGTCAGGGTTATACATGTGCATGCACCACACTACTAAAATCTCTATTGTATTAAAGAAAAATACAAAATAGGAATACAGAAAAACGTTAGGCCTATTAAAGATGAAAAGTATTCTAAAACAATTATAATCGTTTGATTATAAAATAAGCATAAATCATAGAGATTAGCTAAATCTAATAAGTGAAGATTTAGTGTAGACTGCAGGAACTGTCCAGCAAAGTGCGCATTGCTGGATGGAGATTGCAGAACAAAATCAGACCCATGTTAGGATATATACGTGGAATGATCCTAGAGTAATTGCATGGGAAGAGAAAGCGTTACAAGCAAATAAATCGGTAATAGAAATAGATTGTAATCTAATTCTACTTTGGCTTCCATCCAGAGAACAAATAAGTAACGAAAAATAAGTAACGAAACGAAAATAGCCACTGAAGTGATAGAGTGGGCAAAAACCTTAGGAATCGTTAGAAAAAAGCTCTGTATATGTACAGTATAAAGAAAAAGAATAAAGAAATTGAGAGTATATTGTTGAAAGGTCCGAGAGAGGAGACAGTCACAATATACGATACTGATTATTATATATTAAATAGAATGGCAGGAGAACAGTCGGATAGAGAAAAAAAAAATCATTTTGAGAGCGAAGAAGAACAAACTCTAGAGACAGAAGGAGCTCAGGAAATAATAGCAAATGAAGAGCTAAATAAACAAAGAATAAAAATTGGAAGTATAGAAGTAATAATTTATGACGGACTAATACAAGACACTAGAGGAGGTATCGTAGTCTTGAATGGTAATGAAGTAAGTAAGGAAACACAAGCAGTGTTGTTTTTGGCAGCCCTTTTAGTTTTAGTCTTTTGGACGAAAATGCTTTTTAGTTTTAGTCACATTTTAGTCACTTATAAACGTAATAGTTTTAGTCACGTTTTAGTTGACGAAAACGCAAAAAGGTTTTAGTCAATTTTAGTAAAAAAAAAAAAAAAAGAAAAAAAAAAGTAGTCTTTAACAAATTAATTTAGGTTAAAAAGTATTGGAAATGGGCTTAGGTTTGACAGGTTGTAGCAAGTGTTGCAATTCCTAAAACAACAGTTAACCTTTGCATAATAAACTAGACTTTCTCATTGATGGAGATGCAGTGCTGCCAAGCTGTACTTCATTGTCGCATTGGGCAGAAACCTTTTATCCCCATATTTCAAGTTATATTTTTTCCATGAATTGATGCTCTTCTAAAATTTCAGCACATTGGCTATTTTCACCAGTAATCACAGTAATAAAGGAATGGTTTAAAGTTTAAACAGCAAAAAACTTTGAGCTGCTACAACATTACACACAGATAAAGTGGTAACAGTGGAATCACTGTTTTACTCCAAAAAAGTCAGGAATAAAAACATCCTTACTTTGGCAATTGTGGCTTTATTTGAGAAATTGCTAAAGTGCAATGACCAACGTGCCCAAAATATAAGCTATTGAGGAACACATACATATGCTCTATAACTTGTGCTTCAACCGACACAGTGCAACAACAAGATGCATATTATTTGTAAACAGAAACATCATACAACCCTGTCTATCTTTAAAGATGACAATCTCCAACGGGGGGGAGGATGCTCTCTGTACACGCAAGGTCTCTCGGTCGCGTTCCTTCTCTGTCGTGCGTGCGCGCGTTACGCGGTTTTAAGCACAGTCTCTGTCTCGCGTGCGCGCTCGCACTAGATTCCGGGAGATTTAAACTAATTTGCGGTATAAAAGTGCGTCAACAAAATCATTTCGTTATCGTCATCATTGAACACAAGCAATTAAAAATATGTTAGACGAACAAGCCCTAAGAGAGATTGAAAATGTAAAACAAAACCTGAAGTTGAAATCCATGGGATCTGTGAGACTAACGTCTGGAGCTCCGCACTGGCAGTTCATCGCTCATGCGATAATGACAGACTGTAGAAAGAAGTTATGTACTGTTAAAAGATCGGAAAAAGAGATAGAGACAATAGTGTCCTCACTAATCAATATTGCAAATGAAAATAAAATAAAGGAACTGCACATGACTCTAATAGGGTCAGTGTCAGGGCTCACAGAACGAACAGACGGAAGAGGTAAGTTTGTAAAGTTTATTGTGCAGATGGTAATTCAGTCGGAGATAACAGGTAAGGATCAGAATGATGTTGAAACATGTAAACAGTCTTAGCTGGATGGAATAATGTCCTCTTTGCTCTCT
>JAZAVI010000697.1:0-57882 GCA_036326025.1 Chrosomus eos | reverse complement strand
TCTTTGAAACTGTTGCAGTGGCAACGCATCAAACTTTAATATTCTTGTTTGATGCTTTTGATGCTCTGAGTCAATATGGCAAGCCGTTTTAACATTTAATCATTTTAACCTACTAGTCTCTTTTTTCATGCTACTAGTACTTATTTTTTAGATACTAGTATCTATTCCATTAAGTAATAGTACTTATTCATTAGCGACTAGTGCTTATTCTTTAGTACTAGTGCCTATTCTTTAGATAGTAGTGCTTATTCTTTAGATATTCTTTTGAATACGTATTAGTAGCTAATAAATAAGTACTGGTATCTATTTAATAGGTACTAGTATGTAATGACTTAGAACTAGTATTTATTGAATAAATACTAGTATCTATTAATAGGTACTATTATCTAAAATGTCATTTTCTCTCTCTCTCTCTCTGAGCCAATATGGCAAGCCGTTTTAACATTTAATCATTTTAACATACTAGTCTCTATTTTCATGCTACTAGTACTTATTTTTTAGATATTAGTATCTATTCCATTAAGTACTAGTACTTATTCATTAGCGACTAATGCTTATTCTGTTTAGAATATTCAAAGTGCTTATTCAATTTGTATGCTTATTTATATTTTTAGAGCAGAAAATCAGATTTTTCTGCTTATTCAATATTGCATCTAAAAAGTGACTTGACGTGTGTGTGTGTGTGTGTGTGTGTGTGTGTGTGTGTGTGTGTGTGTGTGTGTGTGTGTGTGTGTGTGTGTGTGTGTGTGTGTGTGTGTGTGTGTGTGTGTTTGTGTGTGTGTGTGTTTGAGAGAGAGATTGTGTCTGTTACAGTGACAAGAGTTTTTAAGCCTTGTCTTTTTGGATATATATATATTTTTTATTAAAAAAAATGTGCATACAACCCATGTATTTTTAATGTATAGTTTGCTTTAAATTAAATTAAGATTGTATGTTTGGTAATTGAACCTAAATAAATGCAAAATGAATGTGCTATATTTCAGATCAATATATTTGTTTTCCTTCATTTTAATCAACACTAACTTTATTCTCATCTGAATTATAAACAACTTATTTCTGTATAAAATAAAAAAATCCCGAATAATCCAGACCAACCAGAGCACACTATTTCTACAACATCATCAGTGCTGAAGCGGGACTACCAGAGCCGTTCGGCAGATAGCGAGCAGATATTTTGTGTCACGTCGTGCACAATAACCCTAAAGGCACCAGGGTGGCGATGCCACCGGCTTATATATATATATATATATATATATATATATATATAAATAAATATAGCTGCGAGCAGCGATGAAGGGCCAAAGCCGGCGGTACCGCCACCCTGGTGCACCAGGGTTGCGGTGCCACCGGCTTGGGCCCGTAATCGCTGCTCGCAGCTATATTTATTATTATTATTATTATTTTTCTTCTACCTTTTGGACACTTTTGGAGGCCTTAACATGCTCAAAAACTCCTGAAACTTTGCACACATGTCAGAACCCGCGGCCATCAGGGCCGGGCTGAAGATGGTACCCGGGCGTGGCAGGGGGGCTCGACAGCGCCCCCTGGAACGGGGTCCGAAAACATGGTCCATAAATCAAACACGCTTGCATGTAATAATATGAAACTCGGTACACATGTAGATCTCATCGTTTCATATATACTTCGCACTCTAACTTTTTACCCCAGCCCAACAGGAAGTCGGCTATTAAGGGTTGTTTGGAAAACGCATGCAATGGAATGTGAAACACTCCTCCTAGAGAATTCAAACACACGGCACGAAACTCGGTGTGCATGAAGTCAAGACACTGAGGATGAAAAATTGCCAGGGGATTTTTGATATCTCGAACGGTTTGGCCGTGGCGAGGAAACGAAATTATGGCGAGAAACGTGAAACAGGAAGTGTGTTATAACTACTGCATACATTAACTAATCTTGATGAAACTTCAGCAGTGTGTTCGTTGTAAGAGCCGATCACATGGATGTGACTATTGTGAGTCAAAGTTATAGCGCCACCAACTGGCAGCAGGAAGTGTGTCACTTCCAAAATGCTTTTAAATCACCTCTTATTTTTACCCGATTTGCTTCAAACTTCATGTGCATAATGTAGACACATGCCAGATGTAGACCTGTGAAAGGATTATTGATATCTTAGACACTGTTGCCATGGCAATGCATCAAACATTAATATTCCTTTTTTTAAGCTTTTTCATGCTTTTTTATGCTTTCGGGCACTTTTGGGGTTCTTAACGTGCTCGAAAACTCTTGAAACTTTGCACACAGGACAAAACCCGCGGCCATCAGGGCCAGGCTGAAGCTGGTACCCGGGCGTGGCAGGGGGGCTCGACAGCGCCCCCTTGAACGGGTCCGACAATTTGGTCCATATATCCAACACGCTTTACCCTATTTGCTTCAAACTTGATGTGTATAATGTAGACACAAGCCAGATGTAGACCTGTGAAAGGATTGTTGATATCTTAGATGCTGTTGCCGTGACAACGCATCAAACTTTAATATTCTTTTTGGATACTTTTGAGATTCTTAGCGCACTTTTGGGGCCCTTAACATGCTCAAAAACTCTTGAAACTTTGCACACGGGTCAGAAACCGCGGCCATCAGGGCCGGGCTGAAGCTGGTACCCGGGCGTGGCAGGGGGGCTCGACAGCGCCCCCTGGAACGGGGTCCGAAAACTTGGTCCATAAATCAAACAGGCTTTACCCGATTTGCTTCAAACTTGATGTGTATAATGTAGACACACGCCAGATGTAGACCTGTGAAAGGATTGTTGATATCTTAGATGCTGTTGCCGTGACAACGCATCAAACTTTAATATTCTTTTTGGATACTTTTGAGATTCTTAGCGCACTTTTGGGGCCCTTAACATGCTCAAAAACTCTTGAAACTTTGCACACGGGTCAGAAACCGCGCCCATCAGGGCCGGGCTGAAGCTGGTACCCGGGCGTGGCAGGGGGGCTCGACAGCGCCCCCTGGAACGGGGTCCGAAAACTTGGTCCATAAATCAAACACGCTTGCATGTAATAATATGAAACTCGCTACACATATAGATCTCATCGGTTCATATATCCTTTGTACTTTTACTTTTTACCCCAGCCCAACAGGAAGTCGGCTATTATGGTTTGTTTGAAAGCGTATGCCCCTGGAATTCGATATACTACTCCTAGAGAATTCAACCAATCGCCACGAAACTCAGTCAGCATGAAGTCAAGACATTGAGGATGAAAAATTGCCAGGGGATTTTTGATATCTCGAACGGTTTGGCCGTGGCGAGGAAACGAATTTATGGCGAATAATGGAAACAGGAAGTGTGTTATAACTTCTGCATACATTAACTGATCTTGATGAAACTTCAGCAGTGTGTTCGCTGTAAGAGTCCGATCACATGGATGTGACTATTGTGAGTCAAAGTTATAGCGCCACCAACTGGCAGCAGGAAGTGTGTCACTTCCTAAAGGCTTTGAAATCACCCTCTTATTTTTACCCGATTTGCTTCAAACTTCATCTGTATAATGTAAATACACTGCAGATGAAGACCTGTGAAGGGATTCTTGATATCTTTGAAACTGTTGCTGTGGCAACGCATCAAACTTTAATATTTTTGTTTGATGCTTTTGATGCCAGTCAATATGGCAAGCCGTTTTAACATTTAATCATTTTAACCTACTAGTCTCTTTTTCCATGCTACTAGTACTTATTTTTTAGATACTAGTATCTATTCCATTAAGTACTAGTACTTATTCATTAGCGACTAGTGCTTATTCTTTAGTACTAGTGCCTATTCTTTAGATAGTAGTGCTTATTCTTTAGATATTCTTTTGAATACGTATTAGTAGCTAATGAATAAGTACTGGTATCTATTTAATAGGTACTAGTATGTAATGACTTAGAACTAGTATTTATTGAATAAATACTAGTATCTATTAATAGGTACTATTATCTAAAATGTCATTCTCTCTCTCTCTCTCTCTCTCTCTCTGAGCCAATTTGGCAAGCCGTTTTAACATTTAATCATTTTAACATACTAGTCTCTATTTTCATGCTACTAGTACTTATTTTTTTAGATATTAGTATCTATTCCATTAAGTACTAGTACTTATTCATTAGCGACTAATGCTTATTCTGTTTAGAATATTCAAAGTGCTTATTCAATTTGTATGCTTATTTATATTTTCAGAGCAGAAAATCCGATTTTTCTGCTTATTCAATATTGCATCTAAAATGTGACTTGACGTGTGTTTGTGTGGTGTGTGTGTGTGTGTGTGTGTGTGTGTGTGTGTGTGTGTGTGTGTGTGTGTGTGTGTGTGTGTGTGTGTGTGTGTGTGTGTGTGTGTGTGGTGTGTGTGTGTGTGTGTGTGTGTGTGTGTGTGTGAGAGAGAGATTGTGTCTGTTACAGTGACAAGAGTTTTTAAGCCTTGTCTTTTTGGATATATATATATTTTTTATTAAAAAAAAATGTGCATACAACCCATGTATTTTTAATGTATAGTTTGCTTTAAATTAAATTAAATTAAGATTGTATGTTTGGTAATTGAACCTAAATAAATGTAAAATGAATGTGCTATATTTCAGATCAATATATTTGTTTTCCTTCATTTTAATCAACACTAACTTTATTCTCATCTGAATTATAAATAACTTATTTCTGTATAAAATAAAAAATCCCGAATAATCCAGACCAACCAGAGCACACTATTTCTACAACATCATCAGTGCTGAAGCGGGACTACCAGAGCCGTTCGGCAGATAGCGAGCAGATATTTTGTGTCACGTCGTGCACAATAACCCTAAAGGCACCAGGGTGGCGATGCCACCGGCTTTATATATATATATATATATATATATATATTATATATATATATATATATATATATATATATATATATATATAAATAAATATAGCTGCGAGCAGCGATGAAGGGCCAAAGCCGGCGGCACCGCCACCCTGGTGCACCAGGGTTGCGGTGCCACCGGCTTGGGCCCGTAATCGCTGCTCGCAGCTATATTTATTATTCTTCTCCGCAATGAATCGCATTTTTGAGGGCCTAAACATGCACGAAAACTCACGAAAATTTGCACACGCGTCAGAACTGGCGAAAATTTACATCTGATATGCGTTTCAAAATTGGGCGGGGCAAAATGGCTCGATAGCGCCACCTATAAAGGTTCAACGGAGTGCGCCTCGCGTTACCTTTCACGTACGTGTACGAAATTCGGTACATACATGTAATGGCCCAATACCTACAAAAAAGTCTCTTGGAGCGTAGCCCTAAACACAACAGGAAGTCAGCCATTTTGAACTTCCTCTCAGATTTTTATGCAGTTTTTGCCATTTTCAGGCCTCGTACTTTAACGTACTCCTCCTACAGTTTTAATCTGATCATCTTCAAATTTGGTGAGTGTAATCTTAAGGCCTTTGCGACGTTAAATTGCGAAGATCTTGAGTTTTCGTCGAAGGGCGTGTCCTCGGCGGCCTGACAAATTTTGATGTTTCGCCATGAAACAGGAAGTTGCTGTAACTCAGGCAAACAATGTCCAATCTGCCCCAAACTTCACATGTTTGATAAGAGTTCTGTCCTGAACACATGTCCATGCTCATATTCAGTTACAGTCATAGCGCCACCTGCTGGCAACAGGAAGTGACATGTTTAACACTGTTGTGGACTCCTGATAACATATAAAAAAGTACCAGCAAGTGTTAAACATGCTAACAACATACTTGAAACATGCTAAAACATGCTAGCAAGCACTTAGCTAAGTGCTAAAGCATGCTATTACTGCAATTCAATAGGAATTTGCTGTAACTCAGGTATGGAATGTCCAATCTGCCCCAAACTTCACACGTTTGATAAGAGTCATGGCCTGAACACATCTACATGACAATTTTCAGCTATAGTAATAGCGCCGCCTGCTGGCAACAGGAAGTGACGTTTAACACTGTTCTGGACTCCAAATAGGTACATACATGTAATGGCCCAATACCTACAAAAAAGTCTCTTGGAGCATAGCCGTAAACACAACAGGGAGTCAGCCATTTTGAACTTCCTCTCAGATTTTTGTGCAGTTTTTGCCATTTTCAGGCGTCGTACTTTGACGAACTCCTCCTACAGTTTTAATCTGATCATCTTCAAATTTGGTGAGTGTAATCTTAAGGCCTTTGTGACCTTAAATTGCAAAGATCTTGAGTTTTCGTCGAAGGGCGTGTCCTCTAGCCTGACTACGTCAGACTTCCTACTTCCGCTAATTTCATTTCACTCCTGTAGTCAGTCTGAGATAGCAGCCTATCTTTCTGTTTTCCACCGGCCTGAAAACAGCCGGGCCAATCAGCAAACAGAAGGCGGGCTGAAAGCCGTGACGTACTCGCCAAGCTGCGGAGAAATCGAAAACGACCGTGGATAGGGAGACACGGATGCAATTCGCTCTGTTGTGGAGAATATTCCAAGCATTAGCAAACTGAAGCCCGAACAAGAAGAGTGTGTATTAAACATTTTGAATGGAGGTGATGTTGTGGCCCTACTCCCTTTGGGAAAAGTTTATTACCGATCGTCAGCGAGAAACTGGGGAGCCTTTTGACAGGTCAGTGCAGGGGTGCCGCCAGAAATTCTGGGCCCTATGGAAACCAAAATTTCTGGGCCCCCTACATTTTTTACAGATAAAATTTAACCCAATAAACATGCCCAGTAGGCCTATAATTTAAAAAGGATACTTAGCACATTGCATAATTAAAATGTCTAAAGATGAGTACAAAAAAACAAGATTTTTTTTTAGAAATATGTACTTGTTTACATAAAAGGGAGAACATTTATTATCTCAATTGCTGGCCTATAAGTCAAACACACACACAAACACGTAATAATAACCATATTATTTTATTGGCCTACTTAGTTTTCTTAATATAAAATAATAAAATATCTATTTTTTTAAACTCCTTATGGTTACTACAGACACATATTTTATTCAATTTTATATTATTATTTTTCTGGGGCATTTTATTCACATTAAGAACGTCAAGTTTGACAGCATCGATAGCAGCACCAATGTGACTTCACAGAACACACGACACATACACGGCAAACTGATTTTGTAATTTTTGAAGCGTGTAGATAACTTTTTGTTTTGTAAAGTTATCATCATGTGGCGAACACAGTAGATAAGACGTGTTTAGAGTCTTCAATCTTCGTGAAGTTTCGCGCTCAGGCTCACCTTGTTCAGCTGAGACGGGGACGGGGGACGTGGGGGGAGGAGGACGTGTGTGTGCAGCCAGCAGCCGTCTTCGATACACGATAACCCGGAGACTGCCGAAATATTATTATTGTTGGATGTAAATTATAATTCAGTAATTATTTTACTAAGCTAGCTAGATAAAAGCGGGTCATGTAGCAACAAAGATAAGTAACTCTGAAAGTTTTGGAATACAGAAATAGGGCAAGCTACCTTTCTTTTTGAAAAACTGTGACACATACTGTCGACTTTGGCGTTCTCTGTCTTCTCTTTCCTTCATTTCTTTCCGTTTTTGATGCCCTGACTTTTGATGTGACATGCCTGCGTGTCACTGTCTGCACTGAATCATAGCAAGTGCAATAAGCAAGAGACGCTACTCTAGCGATCGCAGCTCAGACAGCGCAGGTGGAATGAACCATTGTGAGGACGAGGGGTGTGACTGAAAACAGTAAATAAATTTTTTTTTTATATATATATTAAATCTATAGTCAAAACGGACAAAATACACATTTAGTGCATGAGGGGGCCCTAGCACATTTAATGTATATATAAAAAAGAGAAAAGAAATAAGAAAAGAAAAAAGGAGTCTGCTCTTCTGGGCCCCTAAATCAGCCTGGGCCCTTAGAATCGTCCTAACCTTCCACCCCTTTACGGCGCCCTTGAGTCAGTGTCTCCTTTCTTTTTCAAGGTCTTAAATACCGTAAATCTTCAAATAATAGCCCGGGCTTTTATTTGCCCAAATCGTCGAACTGCACCGGCTTGTATTTGAGACAGGCGTCTAAAGTTATATGAGACAGGCCTTTATAATTTAGTGTTGAGATGTTGTTCTTTGAGATGTTGTTCCTAGAGTCTCTAATCTCTAAAAATCTCCCAATGCTCCACGTGAAACTGCGGTGTTCCGACCTTTTACTAGTCGATTGATTTTGATTAATATTTGCGAGGGAGAGAGAGCAAGACAGCGCTCGTGTTGTTTGTTTGAAGACGTGATAGTGCGCGCGCGGCCGGGACTCGCTCGCTCGCTCGCTCTCTCTCTCTCTCTCTCTCTCTCTCTCTCTCTGCTTGTTAGCGCCCTGTCAAGTGCAGCAGTCATTCTATTACATCAATCACCGATCAAAAAGGTTGTTTACAGCCATGTTCACTTCGGTATTTCGCTCGCATCAAGTGTTTACAGTGGAAGTTTGATCATAGATTTGATTTCGATGCATGATGTCTGTGGTTCGATACGGCTGTGTCGCCGCATAACATACGTCATAAACAAACTTATCTGATTGGCTTACGGGTAACCAATGATTTTAAACTTCAGAAATCGCCCCCTAGCGGGAGAGAAAACACTTCTCTATTATGCTATGCCAGACTCTGTCTACGAAGCAAAGTGAAGTAGCAGAGTCTGGTATTAGAGACCTGCGCGGGACGGATTTTTCCGTCCCGCTCCCGCCCGCTCCCGCAAGATTTTGTCCCGCTCCCGCAAAAATATATGTAATTTTCTCCCGCTCCCGCCCGCGACAATCAAGTTTCGTCCCGCTCCCGCCCGCAAAATCCCGCCTAGTTTTTTTTTTTAGGAATAGCATGTCGTTCACTGACGAGGGCTTCAGATTAATCCGTCTCTGCTCCAGTATGTAAACGACCGCAAATACTGAAAGCCCTCTGGAAGCTAGAATGCACATCTTTTAGTGCACTTGACACTTTCGACTGACTTGCCGTAAACGTCAGGGAAGTTTGCTTTTCAAAACGGTGCACACATGACACTTCAGACCTGAAGTTACAGACTTGTACGTGAGTATTTTGCTGCATTTGTGTGTTAGGTTTGGCTGTTCTGCGCCTATGAATGAACCACGCGAGAGTTAGCTTCCGACCTTGCGCCAGTAAATCGTTTTATATTTAGTTATCCTTGTTGCTTGTGCATTAGATAAATAAAGGTTTATTTGTTTCTAGTTGTTTTATTTCCCGCGGTAGTACCGCGGGAGTGCAGGTCTTTGCTTTACACTCATATTTAATTTGCGGGAGTGCAGCGTATCATCCCTCCCGCCCGCACCCGCAAGTGCACCTCATCCTCCCGCCCGCTCCCGCAATGACCTTTCAAAATTTGTCCCGCGCCGCACTGTTTTGCGTCGCGACCCGCGGGTCCCGCGGGACTCCCGCGAGAGTGCAGACCTCTATCTGGTATTACCAGGCTACGTGTCCTCAGTGGCCTGACAAAATTTGATATTTCGCCATGAAACAGGAAGTTGCTGTAACTCAGGCAAACAATGTCCAATTTGCCCCAAACTTCACACGTTTGATAAGAGTTCTGTCCCGAACACATATCATCCTCAAATTCAGTTACAGTCATAGCGCCACCTGCTGGCAACAGGAAGTGACATGTTTAACACTTTTGTGGACTCCTAATAACATATAAAAAAGTGCCAGCAAGTGCTAAACATGCTATCAACATACTTGAAACATGCTAAAACATGCTAGCAAACACTTAGCTAAGTGCTAAAGCATGCTATTACTGCAATTAAATAGTAATTTGCTGTAACTTCGAACCCCGAAACCCCGAAACTTCACACATTTGATAAGAGTCCTGCCCTGAACACATCTACATGAGAATATTCAGTTATAGTAATAGCGCCACCTACTGGCAACAGGAAGTGACATGTTTAACACTGTGATGCAGTACTAGCAACATATTAAATATGCCATTGAATTATAAACATGTTATAAACATGTTAAAACATGCTAGCAATTCTTAGCTAAGTGCTAAAGCATGCTAATGAAATGAAACAGGAAGTTGTTGTTACTTAAGAAGACAATGTCCAAACTGCCCCAAACTTCACACATTTGATAAGAGTCCTGCCCTGAACACATCTACATTACAATTTTCAGCTATAGTAATAGCGCCACCTACTGGCAACAGGAAGTGACATGTTTAACAGTGTGATGCAGTACTGGCAACATAGTAAATATGCCATTGAGTTATAAACATGTTATAAACATGTTAAAACATGCTAGCAATTCTTAGCTAAGTGCTAAAGCATGCTAATGAAATGAAACAGGAAGTTGTTGTTACATAAGAAGGCAATGTCCAATCTGCCCCAAACTTCACACATTTGATAAGAGTCCTGCCCTGAACACATCTACATGACAATATTCAGTTATAGTAATAGCGCCACCTACTGGCAACAGGAAGTGACATGTTTAACAGTGTGATGCAGTACTGGCAACATAGTAAATATGCCATTGAGTTATAAACATGTTATAAACATGTTAAAACATGCTAGCAATTCTTAGCTAAGTGCTAAAGCATGCTAATGAAATGAAACAGGAAGTTGTTGTTACTTAAGAAGGTAATGTCCAATCTGCCCCAAACTTCACACGTTTGATAAGAGTCCTGCCCTGAACACATCTACATGACAATATTCAGTTATAGTAATAGCGCCACCTACTGGCAACAGGAAGTGACATGTTTAACAGTGTGATGCAGTACTGGCAACATAGTAAATATGCCATTGAGTTATAAACATGTTATAAACATGTTAAACATGCTAGCAATTATTAGCTAAGTGCTAAAGCATGCTAATGCTATGAAACAGGAAGTTGTTTTTACTTAAAAAGGCAAAGTTCAATCTGCCCCAAACTTCACATGTTTGATAAGAGTTCTGTCCTGAACACATGTGCATGCTCATATTCAGTTACAGTCATAGCGCCACCTGCTGGCAACAGGAAGTGACATGTTTAACAGCATGCTATTATACCCATAATAAAGGACATTTTTGTAACTGACTTTGACATACTCCCACTATATTTATCTACTTAAATGCACATTGCCCACCGTGGTCTGTCTTCCTAAAGCCACCGGGTGGCGATGGCACGGGTGCGAGGGCCCTTTCAATGCTGCTTGCAGCTTTAATTTTATAATGTTTCCTTGGTTGCCCTTATAATGTTAGTATGTTTTTTAGATCAAAAATAGTCATACTTTAGAAATAAAAGGCATTTTTCCCAACCTGATTTTAGCCTCTGATTTGAACACTCTGTTTGAAGGGGCGTGTCTGCTGTGAGAACCGGCCACTGCTGTGATTGGCTGACATGCTTGCTTATGAACATGTGTTGTGAAACTCTCTTGAATACTTGTACAGATATTATACGTTTTTACTATTACAGCTATCGAGATTAACGAATCGTGAGATGTTTTTAAAGTATTTAGATCTATTCCGATCACATAAAATGTTGCCGTGATGAGTGTAGAGAATTTAAGGATGAACCAAACACAAATGAATCTTCCATTTGATTCATTCAAACAGAACTCAATCACTAATTCAGCCATAAAAGATCCCGGCGCCAGCTAGTCTAGGCACCCCCTCAGAAAGGACTTTTATGGCCCCGCTGGGACCAAGGGGCCTGACTATCTTTGACCTCCCTCAGCACCACCACTGCTGCAGCAAGACAGATGTTTAACAGACTCGTCTTTCTTAAGGAGCAAGGTCCCATGAGAAGATGAACAGAGCAGACTTCAGCAGGGACCTTGCCGTGACCTCAGATTGGAATGTCTTTCTTAAACCCCAGAAACTTTACACACCAACACACTTTACATATCAAACCACATTAATTCTGCACATTCTGCAGAGAACAACTCACACAGAACAATGCTCAGTGGACTCATAATCAAACATCATAATTCTTGTTTTTCCTACAATTCATGTTTGTATTATGCTTAGATTACATATAAATCATGTAAATGGTGATATAACTGTGTGTATGTGTGACACCCCAAAGTATGTGCACCTTTTGTTGTTATACATTAACCCTTAGGGGTCGAAAACCGCATCCACGCGTTTTGCTGGATTTTTTCCTTATCAGTGCAAAAGAGAATCAAATTACTCTGTTGATTTTGATCTTAAATATAAGTGTTGTACATCATTAGATCCTGTTAAGTTTCTATTTTTTTTTGTGGATACTCACAATAAAAACAAAGTGTTGTGCTTTTCGTCAAACAAAGAAAAACAAACATGATGCGCGTTTTCCCTTCTCTCTGTCTTTGAGGTCCGTTCTGAAACGCGTCCGAAACATTCACTTTAACTCTCTCAATACTTGTCACAGAGATACGAGAGATGTCTCTTTATGAAGCTGAGATTCTCTTCTTTTAAATGAAGTAATTTATTTTAAAAAAAAATATTTCCAGTTTATGTAATCCGTTTGAAACCAAGGAGAGTTACAGTTTTTTCGCTCTCCCTTCATTATAGATAATTAGGTGAGCCCGCCACACCCCCAGCGCTTTTGACATGGTAAATAGGCGATATGCATCCCACACGCGGCATGCCCCGACTGCATAACAACATGAAGATTTTTCATCAGAGATTCACTGATAGTTCATCGCGTTTTAGGGATGGAAGCACGTGTGATGGATTTTCTTTCCCTAAAATCTGACTATCCGCTTTCTTAAATGCTCACTCTGTAATACTCCAGCTCCCTGCGTCTACAATCGACAACCGCTGAGTTTTCCTAATCCTACTCTACTCAAGCTCTCTTGCGTCTACAGTCGACATCTTAGCTTCGAGTTTTGCTGAACTACTCTACTCAAGCTCTCTTGCGTCTACAGTCGACATCTTAGCTTCGAGTTTCTCTTACCCTAACTTCCCCAGCTGCGCAGCTTTTAAATGACAGACAGACTTCAGTAATTATCCCTTAAATGCTTTTAATTAACGGCCAGGAGAGTTCTCGAGCAATACTCTCCCAAGTAAAAACAAGGCCGGTGGATCTCAGACAATTTCCATTGAGAATCCCACCGAAAACACGGAAACCACAGTTTTTATACAATAGGGAGGTATGGCATAATGACATTAATTTGATTGGTTATTCATTCACAGTCTCTTCTGTTACTGGGTAGAGAAGAATATGTTTCAACCATTACTTAATTTATCACAAGTTCTAACTAGTCATCTCTGTCTAGTCTCATTTCCCATATTTGTTATTTTTACACATAGTCATGGGTTCGACACACACACACATTCACCTAAAATACAGAATGTCTTAGAACATTGTTTCAGAGATTTAGCAGGTCAAATAAGGTCAAATGGTAAAACATGTTTAGCTTAATATTCAGTTTAAATTTTCCACCACATTTCCCCTCTCTGGCCATAATCAAACATGGCCAAAATTAAATTTAATTATTCTAATCATTTGTCCATACCTGCATGACTTACCTGCTCCACCGAATCCTCCTATTTTAAGTCAGTGACTTTAATACCACCTGTTATCTCTAACCATTTCCTTGTTTCATCTTTTACTTCATAATACCTTTAAGATATTCCTTCAATCAACATCCTGCTGTAATACAACCAATTTCTAATGTTTCACATACACATACCATCTTCTCATCTATTCATCTCCTTGCCAATATTCTATCTCTAGTAAAAAAAACTAAACATACCATAGTACATTGCCTTTTAACTTTAGACCTTGAGTCAAGTTTCATCATCTTTTAGCTATCTTTCAAATCGCATTGATATTAGGCCTTAACATGCCAATAATGCTGATTAACCATTTTTCTTAATCTTATGTTGTTAGCTTTTAATTAAAGCAGGCGATTGTTTTACTTAGTCAGATCTATTTAAGGATCTTTGTAATAAAATCTAACCAAAAAGGTTCTATAATCTTTCATTTTTATCCTTAACACTAATATCAATAATTTTATTATCTTGTTTCAAACAATGTCATTATTTTCAAATTAACTCTGTTTTACACAGCTCTTGTCACGAGAATAGCCTTAGCTGAGGACATGCCATTTAATCTTTAATTAAGTATCTTCCTACAATCCTATTTTCCAGAATTAACTGATGGACATAACTTATACCACTTCTAAGTTTTGGCAGTGTGGAATAGCTCATAATTGATCCATTGATCCAGATCATTAAATCTTTAGCTTCATTGTGAATTTAGAAAGCTTCTCAGATTTTTTTTTCTATATTAGCAAATACTCTATTTCTCTAAATTGTCTACTGATTAGACTAATTTTCAGTTTAAATTGAACCTGTTTTTGGGTCCTATTGTTCTTGGTCTATAGTTTTAACTCTGTCCCCTACATAATTTGTTTTAATATGTTGAAAACCTTTCTCAATAATACAATAACAAAACAATATTTCATTCCTCGAAGCCGGCTAAATAAGCAAGCACTGTTGCTGTATTCCTAGCTAGCTAGACCCGCAGTCACCTCTCAGATATCAAATACACAGACGTTAGACAATACATGAAAGGAACACTTCAGTAATCACACTGGTAACTTCTTCAACTAATAATAATCCATAAATTAAAGGTTTCCCAAAATCAATCCCCTTTTAAAAAGACCTTTAGCTATTTTATCAATTGGAAACACCCAAAATATATTTAATGTAATCATTAATTCATCACTATAGTAGTTTACCCAATTATCTATTAAGACCTAGTCTGGCAAAGTAACTTATCACCTATTCTCTCTATTCTCTTTAGCATCTATGATATCGGTCTTAGACTTTTAAAACCCTCAAGTTTCTTCAATAATAGTCCCTAGATTATTTATTATTTTTACAGTAATGTAGTTAGTTAAAGTCTATATACTCTTCAGAATTAAGAGATTTTCCTCTTTTCAATTTACGTGTACCTGAAATAATTTTCAAATTAATCAATAATTTGTTCAAATTTCAACCCTATATTAATCCTCGGTCCTACAGTTTGATTGAACCAAATAAAACATCAATAAACATCACATTATTGCCTCTGGAAGAACATCACAGAACACCACATTTTTGCAACCCTGTATCACATGAAATACGTTCCGACGAAACCTCCCCGCAATTCGCAACCACGTCACATCCTGGAGGAAATTCAAACAGAAACAGCAATATAATCAACATCAACACACCTGCAGATATAATAACACATATGCATTTAAACACTTTGTTAGACCAGATGTGCTGGTCGTCGCGTTGGCCCCACAGACGTCTGAAACGTTCCATGTTCACCTTGATTGCTCTTTGCGAGCAGTAGCAAGGTCTTTCCCTCGTAGGTAGAGGAGGCACGTTACCAGCACGTCCTTTTATTTTCCCTCCCTACTTTTCCTCTGGATGGCGGTTGGTGGGGCTTGCAATGTGACACGTGAACCCAAGCGTCACGCTCGGAAACCTTGATTGCTGTATTCGTTGTTAGAATGATCTCATACGGACCCAGCCACCTCGGGTTGTACCACGCCTTGCGTCTGTGATCCTTGATCCAGACCCACTGTCCTGGCTCGTAAGAGTGCTGTGTCTCTGTACCTGGAACCGGCAAAGCAGCTTTGACCTGTTAAGGGAGACCTTAACTATTTTTGTTAGTGACAACATCTATTTACATAATCTGCTTGTCTGGCCGGTCGTCCTTTCTGATCAGACCTGTGAAATTTCATGATAAACAGTAACAAGACAATATTTTATACATTTGGAACAGAATAAGTTCTGTTCGACAGGATCCATCATGACATCCTGTAAAAAGCAAGAAGTTAAATGTGGGGTGGACAGGGCAAGCATGCTTGCTCTCTGCCTTCCCATAGTTATACGCTGCGCATGTGTGACACTGTTTATTTCTGCCACAACAATAACCTATCTCAGGATAGTTAGCCAAAATCATCCATGCCATTATTTTATTGGGCATATTTCACCATGTGGTCATAATTTACTCTGTTAGTGATATCAGCAAAAAAATATCCTGTATCTTCGAAAAACATTGTAAGGGGTTAATATTTCAGTCAATCATTTCTCAATACAGTCAAAGAACAGGACGCTTAGTCCATTTGCAAAGTTCCATTGACCAAGGTTACATCCAGTCAAAAGTGTCTTTAGATGATTAGATCATATCGAAAATTTGTCTGAAGGCTACATCCTAAATAAAAGGAAGTAAGATTTATTTTGTTCTATTGTTGGATCTAGAATGGAAAGTTAGTCACCATCAGACATGAAAATGGGAAGTATGATAAGTTTTACCATAAGACAGAAATATACACTCAAAGTTTTATGGTTAGTACCATAATTAATCTTATCTATTAAAATTTCCATTCATTCACATTCACACACTTTCACACACAAACAAACATCCCACCCCTCTCTGGCCAGAGAATCATACCTTTTTGTCTGCCATAGCAGTTTATGAACTGAATGAGGAACATATATTTTATTAGGAGTGGAATACCACCAAATCCGAACGGTAACAACTTTTACGACAGAAGCTACTGAACGTAGACACACTGTGGCATTCCCCTTGCGACAGTGTCTAAACGTTAGGATATTAATTATCAATCGTCCGATGCAGTCACAATGTGTTTGAGTTTAACACAGTGAACGCAAACCTCAAAATCAAATAGATTAAACACTTTAAAATAATGATCATATAGACTTTCAGTTGCACTTGAGAGATTCAGCTTCAATCCCCCAAACGCAACTTGTCATTAATTACACAATTTCAATTTTTCAAAACTTTTTGTTGTTGCTCCTAAGCTATTTAAAAGAAGATTTGGAAATCTTCACACAATCTCGGATCCATGGACAAAAGCAAAAGCATTTCTATCTCGTACCCTGGTGATGACAGCATGTGATTTCAAAAGTTTATAATTAGAAACATTGTTCTTATTGAATCCAGAAAACTACCTTTAAATGAAATGGAGTGACCAATAATTTTGCTTTTCTAGCCATAATGTCTCTTTGGGACATTTTGTGCCCTATATTTAGTAGTCAATATATATATATAGTCAATAATCTATTCTCAACAAATACATGCTTTTACCACTATTGGTTTAAGTAATAAGCCTCACTATCCAAATCCAGTGTTTTAACTGATTGGTGAGTCAATCTCTCACTTCTGCTATTGAACTTCTTGTATTAGGCCAGCTGGACTGGTCCCTATTGGAAAGCAGATTCAAAGTGTTAGTTAAAGAAATATGAAGAATTGCTGAAACCAGTGGATAATCAAAAACAATAATCAAGTTAATTGATAATTAACTAAATTTGAAACGTTCTCTGTAGTGATCATTGAAATTCAGCACCTGGCCCACAAGTGAGGGGATGGAGGTCTTTCTTTTCTGTGTGGATTGTCGTTCAGTTGACTTGTTAGGCTGATACGTTTGATCATCAGGCCACGATGGCCCTCTCTTTCTGGCTTTTGATCCACCCTGGCACAACATTTCATTCTCAGTTGACTGCTCAGAAGTGTCCACTTCCTCTTTCGGGAGCTGGGGAGCTGAGGGCACCACTTCCTCTTTCTCTCTCTCCAGTCATCCAACTTTTCAAGCCAGGCGTCTGAAACCTTGAACACTCAGAGAACTGCAAAACTCAAATTAAACTTAGTTTAATAACTAAATATCTCATCTGGTTATCAAGACAGCAGTTCTTCATTTTATTAAAAAGCGTCCTTCATTGCGGAAAAAGCAAGCATTCTTCATTGCCAAAATGCAGAAAAAAGCAGGAAAAAACTCTAATTACAATACAGTTTTTTTTTTTTCTTAACTTCCTTTCTTTGTCTTTTTTTCCCCTTCAAGAATCCAAGATAAAATGACTGTAAGATATATGTAATGTGCTTGTTCAAATCACAATTTATATTTAAATTGGTCACCCAACCTCATACTATGCATAATGCACACAAATTATCTTAGTTAAACATAAACAATTGGTTCTTCGAATCTCTGCAATGGATAATTTTTTCTCAAGTTCTTTCACACTGTCTCCAGGGATAACGGGATACAAATTCTAGACACCTTCAGATAGAAATTATAATATTTAAAACACGTGTACTTAATATCTTATTATTTATTACTTTATTTTAAGAGCACCTAATTGCTCAGTCTTATACTCTATCTCATCTACATAAATAAATCAGAGTTTAACTCACAAAAGTTTCTTTATGATTCAAAATCTTATGTTATCTCAGAATGCATATTCTTATTATAATCATTTATAACTAACAATTTCTGTAATTTCTTAATTGATTTCAAAATGTAAAAATTCATAAATGTTAACAATAGTACCATGTATCTTGTCTCAACTCTTTCAATTGTATCTTTATATTTTCTCAGAATTAAACCTTTATTCAAACAAAAACTTCAAACAAAAAGCAAATTGCAGCACCTCAGCATCTCGGGGCATTTTTCCCTCCCGGATCTGGTTTCCAGCATGACAAGTTGCTCTCTTTGCAGGAAGTTTTATTAACACAACAAATACAATACTCAACAAATACTTTTGATTGCATTTAACCATAATCATTGCTCATTGCCCTTAATAGACAAGGTAAAAACATTTTTTTCCTTTCAAAATCCTTAAATCTTTAAATGTGATAGCCAATTTCCTTCAAATATTTTTTTTTCCTGGCCACTTGATCTCAATTATACGTCGACGTATATATGTATTGTTAAATATAAATTATCTCGCTGTGGTAAATTTAGTTGACTTATTTCTTCTCCATAAGATAATGGGATACATCGTTTAAACCTGGGCTCAGCCAGTGTGTTTTCCCTTCTCTTCTTTTTTTTTTTTTTTTTTTTTTTTTTTTTTTCAGCTAAATAATTTCTCAATTAAATTTCATTCTTCTAAAATCCCTCTTTTAGATTTCTCAGATATGGAAAATTTCAATTTCAACCATCAAAACAGAACAAACTAGAAACACGTTCCAAATTCTTAAAAAAAAAAAAAAAAACTTTTTTTTTTTTTTTTCATACGCACAAAAATGTTTTATTTTACACATCAAAAAGGAAAACAAAGACTGAAGTCTGCGTGTCCTACCTTAATAATTTTAAGTCCTTTTAGTCCGTCTGGAATGGGTCCCTCTGTCGAACAGGGTTCTGCAGTCTGGCAGAGTGAAGACAACATGGTTCCTCGTCCCCGTCCATCCGACAGAGGGAGATTCCGAGGACTCCTGGATTGGCTCGCCAAAATGTGATGGATTTTCTTTCCCTAAAATCTGACTATCCGCTTTCTTAAATGCTCACTCTGTAATACTCCAGCTCCCTGCGTCTACAATCGACAACCGCTGAGTTTTCCTAATCCTACTCTACTCAAGCTCTCTTGCGTCTACAGTCGACATCTTAGCTTCGAGTTTTGCTGAACTACTCTACTCAAGCTCTCTTGCGTCTACAGTCGACATCTTAGCTTCGAGTTTCTCTTACCCTAACTTCCCCAGCTGCGCAGCTTTTAAATGACAGACAGACTTCAGTAATTATCCCTTAAATGCTTTTAATTAACGGCCAGGAGAGTTCTCGAGCAATACTCTCCCAAGTAAAAACAAGGCCGGTGGATCTCAGACAATTTCCATTGAGAATCCCACCGAAAACACGGAAACCACAGTTTTTATACAATAGGGAGGTATGGCATAATGACATTAATTTGATTGGTTATTCATTCACAGTCTCTTCTGTTACTGGGTAGAGAAGAATATGTTTCAACCATTACTTAATTTATCACAAGTTCTAACTAGTCATCTCTGTCTAGTCTCATTTCCCATATTTGTTATTTTTACACATAGTCATGGGTTCGACACACACACACATTCACCTAAAATACAGAATGTCTTAGAACATTGTTTCAGAGATTTAGCAGGTCAAATAAGGTCAAATGGTAAAACATGTTTAGCTTAATATTCAGTTTAAATTTTCCACCACACACGCTAACGTTACTCCTTCAGAGGATTATGGACAGCTGGGAATAATTAACCTTTTCCTCAGTGGAATTTGAAACTCAGACGAACGGTTGCATTTTGAAGAACGGATTGACCCCGAGGATACAAGTTCGGAGTAAGTTTAGTGTTTTATAATTCCTTTTCTGATCATAGAGCTCAAATGCATTTTCAGACTATAGTAAATATTAACTCACAACGTTCGTGTAGGCCTATACGCTCGTGTAAACTTTTTAAATAACTGCTTAGTTTGTAATGATTTAGTGAAATATATTGATCTGCAAGTTTTGTTTGAGTTCTCCTGTGGTCTAGTGGTTAGCAGCTAGATCGATTGCCAAGCGTGTCAGAGGTTTATGGGTTCGAATCCGCCACTAGCATATTTTTTTTTCTCTCATCAAAAACGAATATGTTCATCAGTGGTTACAGTCTATATCAAACACACACGTATATAGGACACCCGTTTGTGTGCATTTTATTTTGTGATTTCACCGGAATGAATAGTGTCCGCAATGGCAATAGATTGAAGAGCAAGTTCTGTGCGCGCGCCGCCACAAGAGACTCACTGTATCCATGACACTGATAGCAGGACACGAGCGCTCAGCTTGAGTTCAAAAACAAAACATTTTAGCTCTAGATCTCTTATTTAAGAGCGGACTAAATGAATGCTCTACTAGTTAACTAGAGATGTTTTATTTGTATTAGGTACAGCCGTTCATTGAGTGTATCAGTAAATGCGTGCGGTCTATATGGGCCATAAACAGATACTCGCGGTTACGCAGTCTACCAATCAATAGATGTTTCTCTGTCCATCAACAGATACATTGTGCATCTATAATCATAATAGTCCATCATTTTACTTTGGATAATGTGCTAACAGTTTTTTGCTTTTGTTTTGTTGTGTTTACATCGTCACCATCAGCCTTCAGAAATCATTCTGATATAATTTTTTTTTAAAATCAATGTTGTAAACAGTTATGCTGCTTAATTTTTTTTAACCCGTGATAGTTTTTTTAGGATTCTTTGAATGCACTTTTTTATTTATATAAGCACTATATAAGCAATATTTTATATATTTTTTTATATAAAAAAAAACAAGTTTGGTCTTTTTATGTTTTTTTTTTTTTGAAAGGAAGTGTTAAGTGATATGAATGACTTTAAGTCTTTATGTTCTTAGGAAATATTTCTATTTTGAATAAATGCTGTTCTTTTTAACTTTTTATACATCGAATCATTCTTAGTGATTCAATCATGTAACTGCCTCACAGCACCTTGATGGGGCATTAGCACATTGGGGGAGTGTCTTTAGTCTCCCCAGGTGTAAATCACATTAATATTCATGGGCATTAACACTCCCACGCATACAGCAGTAATGACCCAAAAACTGATGTAAGAAATTCAAATTGTTATATTGATGTTTCTGAAAGAGTGGTCAGAATGATTTTCACTTCATTTTGAAGTAAAAATTCTAGCCTACAAGAATAGTAACTCAAAAGTATTGTTTACAACTATTCAGTATGTGTTAAATGGCCTTATTGCGGTGACATTTTTTTTCCCAAAACGTACTAACCACGCATATTATTATTTTTCTATAAAATGCAAACATGTACATCCATTTTGCTCACATATTATTGTAGCAGAGTTTGTGCTGAATACAGCAAATTTATATGTTGGCAAATGGTATGTTTTAAGTAGCTGAAATAAGCACAAATGTCAGGGCATACCAAAACACCGAAAGAGCCCGAAAACAGCTCAGACCCCTAAGGGTTAAGAAAAAGTTTATTGTTTCTTATTTGAATCGTAAGAAATGTGGGACTTGAAAGTAAATCATTACAGGATTAGTGTAAGAGTATAGTCTGTTGTTGTGAGAAAAACGGGACTTTTATTATGAAAAGTGAAAGGAGGACTCGCATAGGAGCTGTGTGCGCGCAAGCCCTCACATCTGCTGAGGATTTGGTGCGACGTGACACGGTGGCTCCTGTCTCATCACTTTTTCCTGTTCTTTTGCAGGTATTATTGATACAACAACTTGACAATATGCACACAAGATCTGTAATGCAAATGTATTATGTTCATGCCGCAGATATTTTGAGTAATGACATTTGGGGTTGTAAATATGATGAATATATGCAGACTGTCCGCCATTTCATGAACGCTGTAACACGAGGTGATTGTGAGATGCGTTGAATTTAATCAAATTGACTCCAGTTACAAGGTTATAGTGTTCATTTTAAGTTTACTTTAAAAATTGTATTTGATTTATTAAGTTATGTAGACATATAAAGATCGGATGCACTTTCTCAGTCAAATGTTTCAGACATGCATTCAGCTGATGTAACACTGTGTTAATTCCTGCCGTGGCAGAAAGAAAACTTAATGTTAAATATGTATGGTTTACATAATGTTTATCAGGATCTTAGTCCTTAAATGTTCAGACATTTGTAATTATGCTTTATGCATAAAATATTCTTTTGACTCATGTGAGTAGATGTACAAGAGTCTTGTGGAAAGCTAAAATGGATTAGGTTTGTGGAAAAAGTGTAAATGTGAGATTTGTGTTTCTTTTGAATAATATGGAAAAAAAAGAAAACCTGTTTGACACTTTTATAAAAAAAAAAAAGAATAAGAAAAACAAGAAATATACTTTAATGCTTTATTAGAAAACAATGTAAAAACATTGAATAAACACATCTGCTGAGGATTTGGTGCGACGTGACACGGTGGCTCCTGTCTCATCACTTTTTCCTGTTCTTTTGCAGAATATTCTAATCTGTATATTTGGCCGTCTACACGGGGCCTGTAACAGATTTGTGGGGGCTCGTCCGGGATGGACTTCTGATTCCCAGAGAAGTCGATCAATTAAACCTGATCCTGAGGACCAACGGGTCGGGGATGCTGATGCGGTGATCCAATAGACGAGGGGACGTCAGTGAGAAGAGAGGTCCAGAGAGCTGGTAACTGCGAGTGTTTTTCGAGGGGCTGTGGAAAAGAGGTCATCATGGCTGATCGGGTACGCAAGAGCCTGGTGTGGGACATCAGGAAAAGGCTGCTCAACCTGTCTGCTGTTGAACTGTTTCAAGTCGCCAAAAGCATCGGTCCAGTACCAGAAAGGGACTTCTCTGAAATTGACGCGGAAGATCAAGAGGGCTGTCTCGAATACATCAATGCTTTCATGTACAGCACTGACCTGTTAGAATCAGAGGACAGAGGTATGACTGAACTTTTGGTTTTACAAGGGACTGTGGAGGCTGTTGTGCAAGAGCATAATGCTGCGGCGCCTTATTTTCATGGTGAGGTTGAAAGTAATGTTGATGCTAATGTATACCCTGCTCCTACTTCACACATACACACCTCTACAGACCACATAATCACTACAGACACTGTGCATGTAGAATCGCCTAACACTACATCTGACCTAGAGAAAGCTCGAGGGTTAGTTACAGATCCGAACACCAATCCTACTGTCAGACATTCAGATTTCGAAGAGCTGAGTAGGAAACTCCTTCAGTATCTTACTCCACATTCTAACCCCAACACATCTGTGATACCCAACATTCAGACACCTTTGAATAGTAATCATGTTGAACGTACCTCACAGGGGAGCACTGAGAAAGTAGTCTCTCTACGAGACCTCTCATACTTACAACGGCGTGAATTTAAGATACAAGGGGGACAAATAGGTGACTATGCATCTGACATCACATATGCCAGTGTGTGCCGACAAATTGACGATGGAGTTAAAGAGAATTTCAGTGAAGCTGAATTGATCAGGGGAATACTGCGTGTAATTAAACCAGGTAACTTCAAAGAAATGATTATGAATAAAGAAGATATGACAGTGGAAGAGCTTAAGAAGTTCCTTCAGTCACACTTAGGAGACAAAAGTAGCACAGAGCTATTTCAGGAATTAATGTGTGCTAAACAGATGGAGACCGAAACACCTCAACAGTTCCTGTACAGGGTGATAGGCCTTAAGCAGAAAATACTCTTTGCGATCAAACAGTCTAACACGGATGTGAGATACGGTCCAGCCACAATCCAGGATGTATTTCTGCATACTATATATCAGGGCCTGGGGCACAAGTATAAAGATGTCAGGAGTGAGCTCAAGCCTCTGCTGGCTGACCACAGTATCACAGATGAAGCAATCGTGAGAAATGTGATGAAAATCACTAATGATGAGCATGAGCGAGCACGAAGGTTGGGTTCGACATCTCGTCCCAAACCAAGCACTGCAAACTGTGCTCAACTTGAAAGTGAGCTTAACAAAGGAGTGAAAGAGGCACCTGGTCAGAAAATTAAAAGTGATTCAATAATGCAACTCACTGCTCGCATTGATGCACTCACCAGCATGGTCGACTCCATGCGACAGTCAACGCTAAAGCCGCAACTGGAACACACTTGTCAATGTTTTGCAAGAGGTCACTCTCCACAGCAAGGGACTAGACTCCGGGGCTGCCCCAGATGTGTCGAAACCGGACAACAACGCTGCCTCCCTTGTTTCCTCTGCGGCGAAGAGGGGCACCGTGCTCGAGGATGTCTTCGAAAGCAAAGGCCGCAGGGAAACGGGCAACGGGCACTGTTAAGGGACGAACAGTGACCGAACCCCCAAGGTCCCAAAGCCCGGAGGAACCCAAGTTAGGGACACAACTGGACTCTGTGAAGCGTAAACCTGAAAAAACATCTCCCTGCTGTAACAACCAAACTCTCAGTGACAAAGCGAGGTATCAGGGTGACAACAGTCCATCGTCCTCTGGAACCAAGAAAGACAATATTGTTAAATTGATAGGGAAGAAAGCGTTGACTCAGTGTAATCTAAATGGCCTCGCGGTTACTGCCTTGCTGGATACCGGGGCTCAAGTCAGCATAATCGATCGGACCTGGAAAGACAAATACCTACCCACTGTAGAAGTAAGGCCTCTGGTGGAGCTCATGGGTATGACTGAGAAGTTAGAAGTGTATGCTGTCAATGGAGATCTAATACCCTTTGATGGGTGGGCTGTCATTACTGTCAACTTGCAAGGGAACGACAACCCCGACCTTTCAATTAATGTTCCTTTTCTCGTGAGCCACATCGCGGTCGAGAGGCCGCTGCTCGGTTTCAATGTGGTGGAAGAGCTGATTCAGGGCCAACCAGAGCGGTTAGTTCCTACCTTGGTTTCATTGCTCTCCAGTGCAATAGCAGTATCAAGTGATCAAGCTCAGACTCTAGTTAGTTTTGTACAAACTCCCAAACATAGCGAACAGTGGGGACGTCTGAAAATAAACCAAGACAGTGTTCTGATACCGGCAGGACAGGTGGCGTGGGTAAAGTGCAGATTCCCACCCAAAATGGTCCAGTTGGGCACAGTAGCCCTGTTTGAGCCAGATGATGATAATGTGCAATTGGAGAGGCTGGATATAGGTGAAGGCCTTCTGGAAGTCCAGAAATCAGGAAGCTCATACGTAGCGGTCCCTATCGGCAACCACTTCACATATGACATCACTCTACCTCGCAACACGATCATAGGGTACGTCCATCCTGTTGAAACTGTGCTGGAAGCAGGTAAGCCCCGGGAGACAAAAGCCAGTGGGAGGATTCAAGGTGCATCTGCGGCTGTGGTGGAGGAAAGCTCAGCATTGTGGCACCCCACTGTCGATCTCAGTCATCTGAGTGAGGATCAGCAAACAGTGGTTAAGCAAATGCTATATGAGGAGTCTGCATCCTTTGCCCGGGACGGGAACTATTTTGGCTGTATCCCTAACCTCCAAATGTCTATCAACCTCAAAGATGACATACCAGTTCAACGTGCCTATTCCTCCATACCTAAGCCTTTGTTCAAAGAAGTCAAGGACTATATCCAAGACCTTCTAGCAAAAGGGTGGATTGTGAAATCTAAATCCCCTTACTCCGCTCCAGTAGTTTGCGTTCGTAAGAAGGATGGTTCACTGCGCTTATGTGTAGATTATCGGCTCCTCAATAAGAAGACAGTACCAGACAGACACCATTTGCCGAGGATTCAAGACTTGATTGATACCCTGGGTGGGTATTCTTGGTTTAGCATCCTCGACCAGGGAAAAGCGTACCATCAGGGCTTCATAGCCGAGGGTTCTAGGCACATGACTGCTTTTATCACTCCATGGGGGTTATATGAGTGGGTGAGGATTCCATTCGGTCTGTCAAATGCACCGGCAGCATTCCAACGTAGTATGGAGGAGATGCTGGATGATCTCAGGGATGAGTGCTGCGTTCCATACCTGGACGATGTGTTGTGTTATGCCCGGTCATTTGAAGAACATGTGGGAGTAATTCGAAAAGTCCTCCAGACCCTTAGACGTCATGGAGTAAAACTTCGCCCTGAGAAGTGTGAACTCTTCCGCCAGGAAGTCCGGTACGTAGGTCGCTTGGTATCGGCCAAAGGAGTGAGAATAGATCCTCGCGATCTCGAAGCAGTGGTGTCGCTCAAGAATAACCAACCACAGACAGTAGGGGAGGTACGTAAACTCCTTGGATTCCTTGGATACTATCGCCCTTACATACAAGATTTTTCACGTGTGGCAAAACCAATTTATGAACTACTTCAGACTCAGCCAGGCGTAACAACACGTCAGTACAGTCAAAGGAAGAAAAAGGGTCCCCAAATGCCCTCTCGAACGCCAGTAGAATGGACCAGTGAACACCAGAAAACACTAGACCTGCTGATTGACATGCTGGTAAATCCTCCTGTCTTGGCATACCCGGACTTCAATCTCCCATTCGTGCTACACACTGATGCATCAGAAAGGGGCCTCGGGGCTATCCTCTATCAGCACCAGGATGGAAGGTTGCGGGTCATTGCATTTGGATCCAGGACCCTGTCTCCAGCTGAACGGAATTACCGACTGCATAGCGGGAAGCTGGAGTTTCTTGCATTAAAGTGGGCGGTATGTGAGAAGTTTAGGGACTATTTGTTTTACGCCCCCCACTTTACCATTTACACAGACAATAATCCCCTAACTTATGTTATGAGCACTGCAAAATTGAATTCAGTAGGCCATCGTTGGGTGGGGGAACTGTCAGATTTTCGCTTTGATATCAAACATCGACCTGGCAAAGCGAACATCGATGCCGACACACTGTCACGCCTCCCTCTTGACATGGAGAAATATGTCACAGGATGCACAGAAGACCTGTCGCCAGAAGTGGTACGAGCGGTTTGGGATGGAACTCATGCTGCCAGGAAGAAGGATGTGGCTTGGGTTGCAGCACTCGGAATGACTCACGAAGATCCAGATCGATTATTCCCTGCCCAGCTGCTGCCGTCTGTAAGCAAGGTCGAAATTGCTAAAGCTCAAAGGGATGATCCAGTGATATCCGGGGTAATGGAGATGAAAGAAACTAATGAGGTGCCGGACAAAGACAGGAGAAAACAGGTGATGGGTCCAGCTAGGAAACTCTTACGAGAGTGGAGCAAGCTGTCGTTGGAAGATGGGTGCCTGTACAGACACGTGACTGGAAGAAAACAGCTTGTGTTGCCGACCAAATACAGACAACTTGCCCTGGAGTACTTGCATGATAGGATGGGACATGTCGGCCAAGAAAGAGTAATACACTTAATGAGGGAGAGGTTCTATTGGCCACATATGAAGAGAGAAGTTGAGGAGTACATCACAAAAAAATGTCCATGCATCAAAGCAAAAAAAGCAGTGACTCATGTCCGAGCACCAATGGGGAGTATAACTTCCAGCTCGCCCATGGAACTGGTTTGTATCGACTACCTGCACCTGGAGCAGAGCCAGGGAGGGTATGAGTATATACTAGTGGTCATCGACCATTTCACTCGATTCGCTCAAGCCTACCCGACGAGAAACAAGTCAGGAAAGACGGCGGCGGAGCGGTTGTTTAATGATTAGAAATCCCTTACATACAAGATTTTTCACGTGTGGCAAAACCAATTTATGAACTACTTCAGACTCAGCCAGGCGTAACAACACGTCAGTACAGTCAAAGGAAGAAAAAGGGTCCCCAAATGCCCTCTCGAACGCCAGTAGAATGGACCAGTGAACACCAGAAAACACTAGACCTGCTGATTGACATGCTGGTAAATCCTCCTGTCTTGGCATACCCGGACTTCAATCTCCCATTCGTGCTACACACTGATGCATCAGAAAGGGGCCTCGGGGCTATCCTCTATCAGCACCAGGATGGAAGGTTGCGGGTCATTGCATTTGGATCCAGGACCCTGTCTCCAGCTGAACGGAATTACCGACTGCATAGCGGGAAGCTGGAGTTTCTTGCATTAAAGTGGGCGGTATGTGAGAAGTTTAGGGACTATTTGTTTTACGCCCCCCACTTTACCATTTACACAGACAATAATCCCCTAACTTATGTTATGAGCACTGCAAAATTGAATTCAGTAGGCCATCGTTGGGTGGGGGAACTGTCAGATTTTCGCTTTGATATCAAACATCGACCTGGCAAAGCGAACATCGATGCCGACACACTGTCACGCCTCCCTCTTGACATGGAGAAATATGTCACAGGATGCACAGAAGACCTGTCGCCAGAAGTGGTACGAGCGGTTTGGGATGGAACTCATGCTGCCAGGAAGAAGGATGTGGCTTGGGTTGCAGCACTCGGAATGACTCACGAAGATCCAGATCGATTATTCCCTGCCCAGCTGCTGCCGTCTGTAAGCAAGGTCGAAATTGCTAAAGCTCAAAGGGATGATCCAGTGATATCCGGGGTAATGGAGATGAAAGAAACTAATGAGGTGCCGGACAAAGACAGGAGAAAACAGGTGATGGGTCCAGCTAGGAAACTCTTACGAGAGTGGAGCAAGCTGTCGTTGGAAGATGGGTGCCTGTACAGACACGTGACTGGAAGAAAACAGCTTGTGTTGCCGACCAAATACAGACAACTTGCCCTGGAGTACTTGCATGATAGGATGGGACATGTCGGCCAAGAAAGAGTAATACACTTAATGAGGGAGAGGTTCTATTGGCCACATATGAAGAGAGAAGTTGAGGAGTACATCACAAAAAAATGTCCATGCATCAAAGCAAAAAAAGCAGTGACTCATGTCCGAGCACCAATGGGGAGTATAACTTCCAGCTCGCCCATGGAACTGGTTTGTATCGACTACCTGCACCTGGAGCAGAGCCAGGGAGGGTATGAGTATATACTAGTGGTCATCGACCATTTCACTCGATTCGCTCAAGCCTACCCGACGAGAAACAAGTCAGGAAAGACGGCGGCGGAGCGGTTGTTTAATGATTACATCCCTCGGTTCGGTTACCCGGGGAAGTTGCATCATGATCAGGGCAGAGAGTTCGAAAATGAGCTGTTCCGAAATCTCCGACAACTGGCTGGGGTACGTCATTCGAGAACTTCCCCCTATCATCCTCAAGGGAACCCGGCTGAGAGATTCAACAGAACTCTCCTGCAAATGCTTCGAACGATGGCGGAGAAAGAAAAGGCAAAGTGGAAAGACCACCTACCCCAGATGGTGCATGCCTGCACTCGTCATGAGTCAACAGGATACTCTCCATTCTACCTGCTGTATGGACGACATCCTCGCCTTCCCATTGACTTAATATTCGGATTGGTTGAAGAGGATGAGGGGCAAATGCCCAGAGGATTCGCCGAACAGTGGGCTAAAAGGATGGCCGAGGCCTACCAAATCGCAAGTGAGAACAGCAAACAGGCAAGTGCACGAGGCAAAGCCCAGTACGACCTCAAAGTCAAAGGAGTAGTGCTAAGACCCGGGGACAGGGTACTAGTAAGAAATCTGAGAGAGCGTGGAGGCCCGGGAAAACTCAGAACATATTGGGAGAAAGCCATCAATGTGGTCAAAGAACAAGTGGCTGACAACCCGGTGTATAAGGTGAGCCCCGAGAATGGAGGTACGAAGGGAACACGCACACTACATCGAAACCTGTTGTTGTTGGTAAATGACTTACCGGTTGAGACTCCGGATCCTGGGAAACCTGGGAAGCAGAAGCAAAACAGACATAAGGACAGAGAGACACAGAGTAAGGAGCTTACTTACCATGGAGGGGAAGAGACTGATTCGGATGAGGAAGACTCTGGGGGGTATTGGCTGAGGATTCCTTCGAGTTGGACCGAGCCTAGACAAGGTGGTACTTACCTGTCGAGTCCAGAACCGAGTCAGGAAAATCCATTAGTTGGAGTAGTTCCACCAGCACCTGCAAGAGAAGAGCAAGATCAAATACAAATGTCACCACAGAGGGGAGATATCCAAGGCAGTAGTCAATCACTGGATGAACCTGTTCACTTCTCCATATTCTTACCAAGGAGTGAAGAAGATGGTGAGGTCGAGAGTCTTCGGATGAGTGATGTGAGGGACTATTCAGCAGAAGAAGACCCAGTTATGCTAAGACAATCTGCTCGAGAAAGAAAACCGAAGAGCATGTTCACATACCAGACACTGGGTCAACCCTCAGTACAACCTCTGACCACACTTGACAGTGTAACAGCGTATACACTACCATACTTACCTGTGTGGGCACCACCTTATACAGTACCACATTCGTTCCAGATTACACCATACACTGACATAAACGCATTCACACCTTTCACATCTGCTGAGGATTTGGTGCGACGTGACACGGTGGCTCCTGTCTCATCACTTTTTCCTGTTCTTTTGCAGAATATTCTAATCTGTATATTTGGCCGTCTACACGGGGCCTGTAACATATGAATGAAAGAGTATCGTGCTTCCAATCGAAATAATCGTATGCCCTTAATTCATAAGATGGCTTGTTTGAAATCTGTGTAAAATGCTTTGTATGATTATAATAATCTATAATGTTTAAACTGTGATCTCTTGTTCTCTCTGCTTAGTGCTGGAAAACAAGGAGATCCCAGATAACGCATGATTTATGATAAGTAGGAACTAGTCCACCTCCTAAAATGATGCCATTGTCTCATTGGTCAGAATTCTCCAAAAGAGGTTGGACTAACTTTAAGTTAAAAAAGACCCGAACAAAGCAGTTCAGTTCAGTTCAGAGAGCAGTTCAGTTTTCGGTTCTGTTCAGTTCGGTTTTGAGTCGGTTCTGTGTTAAATTAAGTTGGTGCCTCTCTCTATTGAACAAACAGCAAGAGAGTGTTCATGTTCGTACGCTTCTACATCGACCAGACCCAAATTAGACCAGCAGACAAACCCATCAAGATCGGAGTTAAAACAGCTTCATTCAAGCCATCTCATCTTACTTTCATTTCTTCCTTTATTTTCTTTTTCGTAAAAGTCTCGGTTCAAAGTTAAGTTTGCTGTAAAGTTCGTTTACACGTCTCTCCTGCAACGCACTTCGAACTGTAAAGACTCTTGTTCATCCATCCGCCAACACATCACGTGACCGGCGGTTCAGAAACTTCCAGCCAGGCACTTTCAAAGACAACCACACGGACCCGGCCGGGAAACCCCTCAGACCCGAGGAAGGGGAACCCCAAAAGCAACGCAAAGGACAAGCAAGTAGCCTCCAGACTTAGCTGAACTGGTGTTTTAATTTAAATTGAATAACCTGTCTAAGAAACGAAGGTTTAATTTAATGCTTGGTGGTTCGTTCAGGTTTATGTCTTGCAAAGTGCATCTCACTCTGAAAACTCACTCTTTCTCTCTCTTTCTCTCTCTTCCTCTGCGCCTCGTATGAATGTGTGTGTGTGATTGTGTTTAGACCTTAGTTTTATGTGTTTAGAATAATCAATAAAGTCTTGTTTATATTTGAAAAGATATTTGCCTTGTGTTGTGCTTACACATTTAATGTCTTGTACTGTCGATCTAAAGTTACTTTGCTAATACATAGTGTTTCACTATAGATTGGATACTTATATCTGTTGCCAAGGTTAAACTTACGGCCCGTTCAAATTAACTCTAAACGAGTCATTTGCTCGGTTCCATAGTGATTCGGTCAATGATTCATTGCAAACTGATGAATCATTCCCTTTGAGCTAAATTGGCCTTCCGGCCCCCTTAAATACATTTTATGTATATTATTATTATGTAGGTTCGTTACATGAGCATTGAGCAGATGACAGTCTGTTGATCGCGAGACTGAAGATCTTATCATTGCAAAGCAGTTTCTGCACTCTCTCTAATGCTTTCACCAAAGCGAACACGATGTACATAAAGTAAGAGCTTCGTTGTGCAGTAACGTGCGTCACTTATTTCATAACGAGTTGTCCAGATTAACTCGCGCTGTGTGGAAATATTGTTCTTTGATCGCTTTCTGTATATAATTTATTCACAATTTAAATACGTTTTTTTTTCATCCTACTATAAGAAACGATGTGAAGTTGATATTTTAGTCACTGGTTTGACTTACTGATGCATAAAGAGTATTGAACGATTTTGAGAGAAAGATAACCTGTCTGAACTTGAACAATTACACATCAGAAAGTGTTGCTTGGTAGCTCGATCCGAGGCCAGCTCTGTCGAGGAAACAGTCGTCGGTGAAATGTTTGGAAATTTCCAGAGAAAATAAAATTAACCCATTGTTTCTTCAGAGGCTCGGATGAAGGAACTAAAAAATACTTTTGTGTTCATGTGTACATCCAAACACTGAACAACTGCCATGCTTCGGCTGCGCGGTTACCAGGGCCGACCTATAATGCAAATTTTTGGAGGCGTACATATTAATGATCCCGACTATTGCGTTATAGTCGGTATTATGTGGAGATTCGCCTGTTTTTCAGGGGTGTTTTTTTAAAAACGAGATTTAAATAAGAAGAAAACAATGGTGTTTGAAACTCACTGTATGTCATGACTCATGTCCATGTACTGAACTCTTGTTATTTAACTATGCCAACATAAATTCAAATTCACATTCTAGGGCACCTTTAAAATGGATTCAACCAAAAACTAAAATTGTCCTTTTACACATCTTAATGTTGTCCAAAACCTGTGAGACTCTCATTTGATTAAAGCTAGTGTAATTAAGGGGAATTGACAATTATACTTTCCAAAAGACACTTGTATTTTCCATGTATAGAATTTCTACATAAAACTGCATGTGCGATGAAGAGAAAGAGCTGGAATATTTAATAGAAACTCTGAAATAAATAAAAATGACAGACAGAATTGTGCTGGTCAAACACTTAATGCCCTGGGTTTATTAAACATTTTTGTCATATAAGTTTTTTTTTAATTCATTCTTCCAGGTGGGACTAAAAAAACGCCTCAAAGATAGATGATGCCATTGGAACGGGCATTCAGATTGTGGTACATACAAACAACAACTACGAGTAGCCTTGTGAGGTACCGTCCTCTTCACAGAAGAGAGCTCATGCTGGCCCCACAGGAAGGGTGCCACCATGAAGTCTTACAGGAAACAAAACGTCCCTTTTTTGTTCGTTTTCCTTATTTTCATATAAAGTGGAATGATGATGATGATGATGATAAAGAAACATACTGAGATGTCACTGTAATCCTCTCCCTTTTGAACTACTGTTACACACATAACAGACAGGGGACGTACAATCAGTCATCAAAAACAGAGGTAATAAAATTTAAGTTTCACAAACCCCAAATAAAAAAAGGTCTCATATAAAAAAAAAGAAAAAGAAAAAAAGAAATCATACAAAAGCAGCATTGATTAAAAAAATTAACAAAAAATATAGTGCTTGAGTGGAGTGGGAGCAGCCACATGAGAAAGAGAGAGACAGACAAACAGATGTACCCCTGCTGCTTTTCCAACATGAGATGTTCACATACAACTGCTTTACCTACACACACACACACACACACACACACACACACACACACACACACACA
This sequence comes from Chrosomus eos, assembly GCA_036326025.1. Lineage (NCBI taxonomy): Eukaryota > Metazoa > Chordata > Actinopteri > Cypriniformes > Leuciscidae > Chrosomus > Chrosomus eos. The sequence goes on along the minus strand of JAZAVI010000697.1, from coordinate 24,280 downwards.
CACACACACACACACACACACACACACACACACACACACACACTCACACACACACACACACACACACAGAGAGAAACCCAGGAGGTTACAGTGTAGTAAAAAAATTTAGAATTTAAAGGGGGGAAAAAAACAAACAAAACTGTAAACACCTCACAATAAATAGATAAAACAGCAGGTTTTGTACCATGCATGTGACGCATACATTCAGATACAGTCTCACAAACACTTGAACATTCACAATCTCCGACACACGCACAAACTGCACACACACACTACGAAAATCGCAGTCTTTTTCTGATTTTTTCCCCAAGTGCAAAACATCACAAATGAACGATTTCTGTATTCAAGTAATGTTATATACAAGGGGGTGTATTACAAATATGTATGTACATAGAATATTTTCAATATTTCATAATTTACAGATGTTGATATTTTAACAGTAACAAAATTGAGAAATAAAAAAGATGAGCATTGCAATTAAGTCCCAACGGCTGCCACGGAAACAGCGTCGCTACGATGCATAGCACCTAAAGGAGACGCCTCGATTGAGAGGTGGTGTGTGAACGGCTGAGGGGGCGGGGCTACGTCACCTCCATGGCAACTGTGTTGTCTGTTAGATTGTTTAACGGCGGTTTCTCTTGATCGTGATTTTCCCTGCAAGACAAAACTGATCTAAACTGAGCAGACACAAAAAAGTGTGCTTTAAAATTGACACTGGTGCTGATGTCACCGCACTGCCAGCCGAGGTGTATTATGACATCGCAGGGGACCTGACATGAAGCGCCTGACCTAGAGCCCGAAGCCATTTGTTTTGAGAATAATGGCTGGCTGATGAAGTTATTGGCTGGCTAGCCGGCTCAGCCAAAACCTAAATGGCTGCTGCAGCCGCCAAACTTTTCATAGCTGCAAATGGCTGAAGCTGCCACTTCACTGATTAAGAACGCAAACTTTTGTTGAATTTATGAGAAATCTACAGACACAAACAGACGAAGTGTAGTAGGCTAAAACAAAGAGCTAAATGTGTATTTCTTTTTTTTTTTTTTTTTACCACAAGTCTGAAAGAAGACATGTTATTGAAGACAAATATCCAAAAATAGCAAATTGACCAGTAAAAAAAAAAAACGATGTTTTTGCCTGCCGTGTCTCGCCTTAATATAGAACACACACTGTTATCATTATTATTTTGGACAAAGTTTTGCACATTTCACTTCAATATAGCCTACACTGAAGCATGCGTCATGAATTATCAATGTGGAAACGGTGGTTTGTTACTGCAGTAATCACGTTCAGTGCTATAAATCTCTCCGTTCCTGAATATTTGGTTCATAACATCAATCTTTGATTCAGGTGTATGTGCAACCATGCCCGTAAGATTGAACAAAAGTCTGGGTAGGCCTAAGTTAAAAAAAAAAAAGTAAGTAGGAATTAGGAAAGTATGTGAGAAGTTGCCACCCGTCCCTTAAAATACGGAATTGGCCTGTATTTACAAGTAAAATGATGCGTCCCGTATCAAATCAATAACGAACGCGATTTGTCCCGTATTTTACATAAGGCCCACACATAGCCTAGTTGGATAAAAACATAAGGATTTACTATAGACTACTAATAGCAAATAGCCTATAAGAAATCAATTTCGCAATAATGTTACATTATGATTAGAATTAAATGAATGTTGTCCATTTTCTAAGCTTAGAAAATGCACATTTATACGGGCTGAATTTTATAGGCCTAAAATATTATTTAGTAATTATGTGAATTAAACTTCGCAAACCAAACTAATACTAGGCTACGCATCGGATGAAGAAGGGTTGGCTTTCAGTCTCCACAGAACAAAATATTCATTTTATTTTATTTTTAGTGTTCGCATTTATGAGGAAAAAACAATGGAAGCCTACATGATGACAGTTCTCCGTTACGGACGTGAGCGCTCTGAAAGCGGCACTAAAAGATGCTTTAAAACTTTCACAAAAACATCAAACAGAAAGCACAAAACCTTTCTTTAAAACGAATTTCGCTTTGTGTTAATTGTATCTTAATTTCAATCAATGTTTTATCAACCAATTGCCTGGATTTAACAAATAAGAAGTAAATAAAGCAGACGATAGATAATTACGAAACGGCGCCAGCGCGTGAACTGGAGCTCGTCTCATATGAACCGAAAGTCGGCGTATAAAGGAAGCCTAACCTAGGCTACTTGCCTCACAGACATGTCTACTTTTAAACAGAACAATTCAAAACGAAAGAAAACAGATTAGCCAACAACTCTCTTCTTATGTAATCCGTATAAAATGTGCATTTCTCTCTTGCGCGTCTACTGTGAAGATCGCGAGGCAGCATGTCACCCCTCGTTGCAACGAGCACAAGACTGTTATGAATCCAGAGGGAAAATAGATCTCGTGTAGGCTATTGTTTATACATTTCGTGTTTGTATGTCTCTATGTGATATAATTATTGTTTGATGCAAATAATACTAGCCGGCTCAGCCAAACTTTATCAGATGGCGGCTCAATTTGGCTTACGAAATTATTGGCTGGCGGCGGCTGAAATTCTAAATGGCGCAAATGGCGGCGCCTGGCGGCGGCTTCGGGGTCTAGCCTGACCGTGTCGACCCGCCCATTGTTTGGGCCAGGTGGTAATGTTCTATCTGTTCTAGGCGTAGCCAGAGAAACACTGCGTAGAGGCGCACAGACAGCCACAGAGGACATTTATATAGTAAAAGACCTGCATACTGCACTTTTGGGAAGACCTGCCATAGAACAGCTTCAGCTTGTGTGCAGGGTTGACGGCATCACCATGAAATCGCTGAAACAACAGTATCCAAAGCTGTGCAGCGGCTTGGGTCTTGTACGGAGGCCATACTCAATTAAATTAAAGCCAGAGGCTGTGCCCTTTTCTCTTCATGCACCACGCCGAGTCCCTCTGCCGCTTATGGGAAAAGTGAAGGAGGAGATAGACCGTATGGAGGAGATGGGCGTAATCACTAAGATTGAGGAGCCGACTGATTGGTGCGCCGGGATGGTGGTGGTGCCGAAAAAAGCAGGTACTGTTCGCATTTGTGTGGATTTCACAAGGATGAATGAATCAGTATGCAGAGAAAAGTTTATCCTGCCTTCTGTCGAGCACACTCTGGGCATGCTAGTTGGCGCAACAGTATTCAGCAAATTAGACGCCAATATGGGCTTTTGGCAAGTACCGTTGACAAAAGAGTCTGCCAAATATACCACTTTCATCACGCCTTTTGGGCGCTACTATTTTAACCGGCTACCCTTTGGCATAGCTTCGGCCCCAGAGCACTTTCAAAGGATGATGATGACAGAAGTGACCGGTGGTCTAGAGGGGGTACTGTGTCACATGGATGACATCCTGGTCTGGGGACAGACGCAGGGCGAGCATGATGTGCGGCTACAGGCGGTGCTTGAGAAGGCACAAAAGGCTGGTATTACACTCTCAACATGGACAAATGTGAGCTTGCACGCCATACAGTCAGATTCCAAGGTCATGTGATTTCGGCAGATGGAGTGAAGCCAGATCCGGAGAAGACGAGAACTGTGCAAGAGATGGACGCACCCAAAAATGTCAGTGAACTTAGGAGTTTTCTGGGCATGGTCAATCAGCTGGGGCGCTTCCTGCCTAACCTGGCTGAAAAGGACAAAGTGCTAAGGGACCTGCTGTCTAAGAAGAACCACTGGTACTGGGGGACGGAGCAGCAGGCGGCCTTTGATCAGTTAAAAACAGAGCTTTCATCCACACCAGTGCTCGCACTATACAACCCCAACAGTGCATTAAAGATCTCTGCCGATGCCTCTTCCTTTGGCCTGGGGGCAGTCCTGCTGCAGAAGAATGATGCCAGGTGGTCACCTGTGGCATATGCGTCCAGGTCAATGACATCGACAGAGCAGCGCCATGCTCAAGTAGAGAAGGAGGCATTAGCTGCAACGTGGGCTTGTGAAAGGTTCAGCTGTTTTATCCTGGGGAGACCATTCGAGCTGGAAACTGACCATAAGCCGTTGGTGAGTCTGCTGGGCGAGAAGGCTCTGGACGATCTCCCACCAAGGATCCAAAGATTTAGGATGCGACTTATGAGGTATGATTATACAGTCAATCATGTCCCTGGCAAAAGCCTGTGGACAGCCGACACCTTATCTCGTGTTCCCATAAGAACTGCAGATGTACACACCGTTAAAGCCTACTAGAGGACACCAACATCTATGTAGACTCTGTCATCTGCAACATTCCTGCCAGTGGAGATTATCTGAGCAGCTTACGCGAGCACCTGAAGGCAGACAGCACATGCTCTGCACTGATGAAGTACTGCACAGACGGCTGGCCTGACAAAAGCCAACTGCGGGGAGAGCTGAGACATTACTGGCCAGAGAGAGCAGTGCTGACTGTACACGATGGACTGCTGTTGCGGGGCACAAGGCTTGTCATTCCATCCGCCTTACAAAGTGATGTGCTACTGAGACTACACGAGGGACATCTAGGAGTGACAAAGTGCAGGGGCCTGGCCAAACAGACGGTATGGTGGCCAGGGCTTAGCAGCCAGTTGAATGACATGGTACTAAAATGTAGAACCTGCATTCAAGAGAGAAGGAACATCAAAGAGCCGCTGATGTCGACGGAAATGCCAGACAGGCCGTGGCAAATGGTGGGAGCGGACCTATTCACGCTGAAAGGCAAGACTTACCTACTCGTAGTAGATTACTTCTCAAGGTATGTGGAAATTGCCCTGTTGTCACCCACAAGGTCTACAAATGTGGTGGTGCACCTGAAATCCATGTTTTCTCGCCATGGAATTTGTGAAGTTCTCAGAAGTGACAATGGGCCCCAGTTCTCTGGTAGCCATTTTAAAGCCTTTGCAGCAGAGTATGGCTTTGTGCACATTACGAGTAGCCCCAAGTTTCCCCAGAGCAATGGGGAGGCGGAACGCGCGGTACAAACCGTGAAAAACCTACTATCAAAGGCATCAGACCCATATCTAGCATTGCTGGCTTACCGAGCAACCCCTCTACAGAATGGTTATAGTCCAGCGGAGCTGTTGATGGGGCGCCGCCTCCGCACTACAGTTCCTGCCCTTCCAACCCTGCTGAATCCAGTCTTGCCTGACTACAACGTGCTAGAGGCTAAGGAAAGAGAGAAGAGGGGGAACGACGCAAAATACTTCAACAAGAGACACGGCACGAGAAACCTGGAGCCGCTAGTACCTGGAGAGGATGTGTGGATCACTGATTCACGAGTCCAGGGCACAGTGATATCTACACACAACACCCCTCGTTCATATATCGTCCAGGTGCCTCAGGGCACACTGAGGAGGAACCGACATCACTTGGTGCCACTGCAGACCAACAGTGGGGTGGTCGACGTTGATAAGCCACCGAAGGAAGAAAATGCACCAGATGCACTGGAGCCAACATCACCAGAACCAGCTCCACCAGTGACAATATCTCCCAGCAGAGAGGGCCCAGAGACTGTGCGGACCAGATGTGGGAGAGAGATTAAAAAGCCACAGAGACTTGATTTGTGATTTATTCATTGCCACAGAGAATTGATTTGTGATTTATTGATTGATTCAAAGAAAGGGAGATGTGGTATTATGGAATAATAGTGTAAAAGAATGCTTGTATTTTGAATATAAAAGGGGCTGTTCCGGGCTTTGCCCGGAAGTTATGTGCTGATGGCTAAATAAAGACCAGCTCCAAGTACGTCGTTGTACGAACCTCTTTTGTTTATTCGCAAATAACGTGACACACGAGTCAAAAATAAACCATTATATTATATATAAAGTGAAAGAGTACAGTTTAAAAGACCAACCTGAGGCTGAGACGACTCCATTGACACCAACTCCCTCCTCTTTACTCTTCAGCGCCATCAGCTGGTCAGAAGTCACCAATGCAGAGGCAGCAAACTGAGCACTGGCAGCGTCTATCGTCTTTGACACCAAACTCTGAGGTAGAAAAAAAAAATACATTAATGGATAAACCAAAGCTGCTGTTTTATCATTTTCAAAAGACATTTTCCATTATGTTTTTATGTGATCAACAATGGTGACATTTTAATTACAAGAAACAGCAGCATTAATCAAATGCAAAAAACAACAACAAAAAAACCCTAAGGATTTATAACTAGATTTACTGTTAAATAAACATGGAAACATGTCCATTTTGGGAACAGGACTAACGTCATTTTGGGAAAAGGACTAAAGTGTCTTCGAACAGCATTGCATTTGTAGTGCAAACTAATGAATCTTAAGCAACACTATGTAGTTTTTCAACCTTCATAATATATTTCCAAGAGCCTTGTGATGGTACATCCACTTAAAATAAGTTAAATGACACTACCATAGCCTGACGTGGTCTGTATCGCTTTTACTGGCACTATGTAACTTCGGGTTTCGGGTAGGAACCATACTTGCCAACCTTGAGACCTCAGAATTCGGGAGATATTCAAAAGAGGTTGAGAGATCGTATATCACAAACGCAAATTTTTTTTGTACAATATTTTTTGTATCTATATATATTTTGTATAATAGAGAGCAATTTTCACTGACAGCAGCCACGAATTATATATATCACAATCATATATCACAAACGCAAATTTTTTTGTACAATATTTTTTGTATATAGCTATATATATTCGTGGCTGCTGTCAGTGAAAATAGCTCTCTATTATACTATATATATATATATATATATATATATATATATATATATATATATATATATATATATATATATATATATATAATATATATATATATATATATATATATATATATATATATATATATATATATATATATATATATATATATATATATATATATATATATATATATATATATATATATATATAGTATAATAGAGAGCTATTTTCACTGACAGCAGCCACGAATTACTTACAAGAGAAGTAATGGGGTGGTGATGGCGCAGTGGATAAGACACATGCCTTTGGTGTGAGAGACCCGGGTTCGAATCCACTGTGAGACACCAATGTGTCCCTGAGCAAGACACTTAACCCCTAATTGCTCCAGAGGCGTGCGACCTCTGAAAATATAGCAATTGTAAGTCGCTTTGGATAAAAGCGTCAGCTAAATGACTAAATGTGAGAAGTGTAAATACAAAATACATAGCCTACTTTATCCGTGTTTCTGCTTGTGCTTTCATTACACATCAGTCAGGGCTCTCAAGTGTCACGCATTGAGCGTGACAGTCACTCGTTTCGGTCTTTTGTCACGCTCTCCCGCCACACATTGTATTTCTTACGCTGAAAAACTATTTGTAATATATTTAATATGCCGCAGCGCCCAAAACTCTGGCCGCACCGCTCTCACTGTGGAACCAGCAGGAATCAAGCGCGTGTTCTCTGGTGTTGTTCGTGTTGTTAGCCAATCAAAAAATGTCACTCTCGCACCCGCACTCGGAAATCGGGAGAAATTCGGGAGAAAGGTCGGTCAGGGAGATTTTCGGGAGGGGCAAAATTCGACTGCTTTACGTCAAGCGCTACAATAGTCATTATTTCGTTTTTCTTCGTTTCTGATGTCGCAATACATCATCCTTTCATGAAATCATGTAACATACTCTACCTTGTCTGTGGACATCGTTCAGCTAAAGCCGGTGCTGGGTAAACAGCGAGCGTGTGTGCGACGGTAGGCTAAACTATTTACGACATCGGTAATGGGCAATTTCGTTTCCAGACCGAAGAGGAAAAGTTACTTGGTGTTACTTTAAAACATTTTCCCATGTAAAGAGGACAACCATTCAATTGAAATCAGAAATCCAGCTCTGGAGCAACCGTAACGGGAAGGCCTGAAAAAAAGATGCTGAGGTTGTGTTGTTTCTGCTCCATATGTGAATAACACTGGTTTGCTGTTTCACAGAACTAAGTAATGCTGTTGTTGTAATATTAGCTATAGTAACAGGACAGTTCTGAGTGTCGCTGAAGCATTATTTTGCTTTGCTTCAGCTGTGATAGAGACATCCACTTTTGGATTGCGTGTTTGTGCATTTAGGGGGCGGAGCAATGAAGGGAGGGGTGTGTTTGTTTGGGTTGATTTCAAATATCAATAGTGTTTCAAAGAAATTACTTACTGCACCTTGAGTTATGAGAAAATTAAAATAAAAAAATATATCCAAATACTATTTTTTTGTGAGATATAGTCACATTTGTGGGATTTTTAAGGTGCAATTATGAGGAACATGTGCATTTATGAGAAACACACTTTATTAGCTTTTTTATTTGTTTAGTTTTTGTTTGAAGTTGGCTTCCATGGTTTGTTTGTTTATGAGAAAGAAACAAAAGAATATTTAAAAGTTTCATGCTCATTGTGTTAAATGATGTTTGGTGGTTTTAATTGATTGATTCTTTTTAGGTTGACTGTGCAAAACTTTTCAGACACAGATGTCACTAATCTGCTCTCAGCTCTTGGAGAAGGAAAGCAACTGCAAGAACTGAAGTAAATACCAGTGACTTTTCTGCACAGAACTGCTAATCCTGGTTGTGACTGATAAATGTCACATTGTAACTGATCAGATTATAAATCTCTTTTACAGACTGAACAGCAGTTGTCTGTCAGATCAAAGTGTGCAGCAGGTTCTTTATGCTCTGCACAAACAGAAGAGTGTGGGTGGACTTCAGTTTGCGGTGAAGAGCATCTCAGCCGATACCGCCCTTGTCCTCACAGACTTCTTGCAGAGCAAAGGGAAATGGGAGGAGATCAGGTATCAGTAATCTCAAGAACTATTTTTTTTACATTTGCCTACATTAAACTGCACATGCATTCATAAATGATTGGTCCATCGCCAGTCACACATTTAAACCCAAATTCTTTTGCTTTTGAGTTTAGATATTAATGTTAAAAATGTTGACTGTACTCTGATTTGCAGTTTAAGGACCAATGATACAGAGAGTCTCTGCTCGTCTCTCCGGCTCTTCAGCTTTGAAGGAAAGCTTGTGTAAGGATCTCTCCTACACACTTGGACTCTTAATCAATTCCCTTTTGATCTGTTATATTACTATTATTATTATTATTATTTAATCACTATTAAATACAGTTACATGTCACATTTTCACTATATGATGTTGTGCAACCTCTTAACTAAGATTTGATTATAAGACAAATAAACTTGATTATTGATTGAGATATTTGAGGAAATAAATGTGTTTCTTGTTGACAGCTTGAATGTGGTGAGGTGGTGTTCAAGCCCACAAAATGAATCGTCACTGTCAGAAATCATTCTGAAATGTCCACGTTCAGAAGTGTCCAGTATTAATGTCAAGAGCTTCTTACAGGCGTTTCACAGTGTCAACTGTATAACAGAACAGTATGTTTTCAAAACCACCTTCACCTTCCCTTCATTCTTTTTGTGAATGGAGTACTCTCTCTCTTTAAATGTTTCTCTCTGTCTTTAGAAGTGCAGATTTTGACAGGCAGGTCGATGCTCTGCTGTCTCAGCTGACATCTGTGTCTGGTTTAAGTGCGATAAATCTTTCCGTTCCCTTCCTGACGGAGACCTGGGCTCCCAGAATCCTCTTCCTGATCAAGTCTTGCACTAAACTGGCTGCGATCAGGTGAGAGTTATTAGCTTTGTCCGTGTCCTTTTAGTTTGTGTGCATTTATATTTGCAATGTACTTTATATACGAGTCATTCTATGATAACTGTTGCGATCATTGTCCAAACAATTCTAGATTTCAGAAAAATAAAAATGGCAATAGAAAAAAAAATATTAAAATTAGTTTTTAATGTTAACAAATCATAAAAAATTGCTGTGATTTTTGAATAATTTTTTTTATTTTTCCAATAAACAGGAAAGTATTGGTTTCTAATTATCCTGATAATAATAAATATCTGCATTAAAGGTATAATCTGTATTTTTCTCGCCACCAGAGGTCACATTTTTAAAACAATAACAAAGACGAAGCTTGATGACGCTATTAAGGAAAGTGGAAAAATGTGAGATGTAATTTTCACCATCCAGAGTATGGAATCATATAAATTATATTTCAGCTAATACATTTATTTTGTATTACCTGTACGTTTGATCACACTATTTTGTCATCGTAATGAATTCTCTGCAAGGAACGTGAAATGTAATGCTATATAAACCTGCTGATATGTGACTTTGTCATATGATTTGGTGGGTTAATGCTGCGCAGTTATACACGTTTATAACAATCGTACTAAAAGTAAATTTGAACAAACCCACAATTTTGCAAGTAATGGCTAAATATTTTTGTGCAACCCATATTTAATTTTACTGCCATAGACCTGGTCACCAGACTTGATAAAAAGTGTTACTGAAGTACAAGCAAAGTGCAATATATCTGTTTGTGTACAATAAATAATATATATTTGCTTACTGTCTATTAAAACACATGCGAGAGCAGAGTCTCTGTCAAGTCCAAGTTTGTTGCGAAGCTCTGTCCATCCTGAAAACGCCACGCCGATATTGATCCTTGTTTATTTCTGTTTGTGCAAAAGCTTGCTTGCCTCAGTTGATCTACGTTTACGTTTTCTTTTGTTTTTTTTCTGTACTCGCCAATCAATAATCGTGAACCATGACTGGCCGACACAACAGCACTGTGCGAGATACTGTATCATAGATATGTATAGATTCCTCATTAGCGGTTTGTGTAAGCGGCCCATTATTATTATTTCCTTTATTTAGCCAGGAGAATCACATTGAGATATTACTATCTCTTCTTCCAGAGAGATCTGGTCAAGAAGGCAGCACATAAAGTTTCACACAAAAGAATCACAAAATGACAATTCCACAATTTACGCATTCAAGAACTTAATAAATAATAGCAAATCAAGAAAAACAATTGCTAGTGTCCTTGCAAGACACGTTTTAAAAATGCTCAAGGTTGGACGTCCATCTAAATTAAGTGCATTTTGCAAAAATCTCTTGAGATCAACAGAGTAAAATCGCACATTTTTTTTAATATCAACTTTATCTTATCATTCTCACAGTAAGATCTCTGTTTGTAGTTTCCATGCTGGTTCATGGGGCTCTGATGGTGCAATGTGGCTCCCTGGTCTTTTAATGGAAGAGTGCATTGTGAACATTAGAGGGTTTGTAATTTACATACTCACATCTGTTCATATTTTATGTTAATCTACTAATGTTATAGACAGCTATAGATGAATGTTTGGTAAATGTGAAATATTAAAATATTATGTTTTTTGAATTTACACTCCTGTGCTGTAGTCTCATACATTTATGCACCTCCCCTGGCAGCACATATGAGATTTTTCCTGGTAATATTTTAATGAAATCCATGTCTTTTAAAATTAAGTGTCTTGCGCTGTATTGAATGCGGTAAATGTGTTCTGCGTCTCTGAAGGTTCAGATGCAGTAAATCCTCTGACCGCTGCACACGTCACACCGAGCAGATCGAGGAGCTCAGCTGCAACCAGAGAGTGACCATTGAGTTCTGTGGAGAGAAATGTACAGATGACATAAAGTGAGTTCTGATTAGTTAAGAACAATTAAGGGCCTTATACAATGGATTTTATTGTTCTTATTATATACTGTAAAAAATAAAATAAAAACACTCTCAGTGCTGCAATTTAATTTTCACTCATCTTTCCCTGCAGCTCTAAACTTGTACTGCCTGATGGAAACTCAAGCTGTCTTTTTGATGAATAAATAACTCCAAGTGTGTCTTCAGAGTCTGAAGGTCTTAATAACTTTGATATTATAGCTAATCGAGTCTGAAGTTACGGAGACAGTGTGTAATAATTCACTGGAGGAAGTATTGATGAGAGTAGAATGAACTTTAAAGGTGCCCTAGAATGTTTTTTTTTTATTATATTTTATAATGTTTCCTGGGTTGCCCTTATAATGTTAGTATGTTTTTTTAGATCAAAAATAGTCATAATTTAGAAATAAAAGGCATTTTTCCTAGCCTGATTTTAGTCTCTGATTTGAACACTGTTTGGAGGGGCGTGTCTGCTGTGAGAACCGGCCACTGCTGTGATTGGCTGGCATGCTTGCATATAAAATATGAAATGTGAAACTCTCTCGAATACTTATACTACAGCTGTTATATACGTTTTAACTACAGCTATCGAGATTAACGAATCGTAAGATGTTTTTAAAGTATTTAAATCTATTTCCATCACATAAAATGTTGCTGTGATCAGCATTGAGCAAGCAGATGACAGTCTGTTTGTTGATCGCGAGACAACGCAGTTTCTCTCTCTAATGCTTTCACAAATGCAAACGATGTAAATACAGTAAGTTAAGAGCTTCGTTGAGCAGTGTAACAGCATCATTGATTTCATAACGAGTTTGGCGAGAGATAAACTCGCGCTGTGTGGATTGTTTTTTGATCGCTTTCTGTATAGTTTATTATTCACTGAGAATTAGCCTATTTGACGTTAGTTATGTATTCTCTTGGTCGGCGTTACGTCACAAATCACGTGACCTGCATAGCAACCAGCCGCGAAGGGTAAAACAAACCGAAGGCAAAGCCCGGGGCAAATCAAAAAGGTATCTATTCACAGAAGTTTTGCTGTGGATTATGTCAGTTATGGATACTAACGGACTACTTTGTATTAATGATGAATGATATCTGTGTATACGAATGTATGTCGGTGGTGAGAAGTGAATGTACGTTAATAAAACACTCATGTAAAGCTCTTTGTGACTAGCTAACGTTACATGTCTGTGAACGGCGCTAGCAGCTACATGAATACAGATGATCTTCTTCATTACAGAATGCATTAACTATGTAATCGATTTTTTATTCATTAAAAAAAAAACTGTTTATTCAAAAGCACTGTGTTACAAAGTGGCTGTAACGTTAATGAGCTCAGTCTGTCAGTGGCACAGCGTGTACAATGTCAGTGAGGGACACAGTTTTTTTCAGTTTTTTTTCTTTCAAAAAAGCCAATAAAGGCTAACGTTAACTGCATAGCCTAAATGTATCTTATTCCCCACACAACTAGTGCATTTCATTGTTACTTATCAGTGTAGAGCTGCCGACCATTATGCATAGCAATGTCATAAATAGCATGATAGCAACAGAAAATTGAGTGGCCATCTCTGCAGTGGTATTATTTTTTTATTATTTGATTTCATCAGATTAAATTGTATTGAATGTGTCTAACGACAACAGTTTCTAAGAAATGAGAGGAGCAAACGTAATGGTAAACTCATGTAGGCCGCCATAGCTTTGTGCTGTGTGAACGAACACCTCGTCCAATCTCCTGGAGCCATCTCTCTCTCCTTTCTGGCTCAGTTGCCTCGCTAGGTATCATGTAAAATGAGAGGTTACTCCTCTTTACGCTGTTGTTTGTGCAACTAACAACACAGGAGTTTTAGGCATGATTCTCGGCGCTTGTTTATCTTCCGCTTTCGTGTTGTTTATGGCGGGCGCTCGAGTCGTTTGTTTTACCCTTCGCCGGTGTGGTGAATATTACTGTTACTCGGTGTGAATAGTCCGGGCGTAGGACCCCATTAGTATGCCAGTAGTATGCCTGATCGGAATCTGTTCTCGCGATAACTTGTAGCTAACGTGAGCTGTTTTAGTGCTATTATCATGGCTATTATGTGGTAGCTTTATGTAGAATGCTAACTCCCGTTGCTATATGCAAGGTAAGATTAAATTAAATTGCATATTGTATATGTAAAGTGTGTATATTCTATAGCTAATATTTCAAATCTCAAGTTGCGTCAATAGCAGAGGAGAAAGACCGCGAAATTTAAAAATACTACTGTTATTGTGTATGAAATGTAGTTTTAAGGGTTTTTCAGTCGATAATGTAGTTGTTTCAATCTCAAATAAGTTGTTTGTTTATATAGATAGCGCCTATTTAAAATTTTGATCTGACGTTTTCGGAGATGTGAGATCCAAGGGATCACCGGGCGCTTCAGCGCTCATGTATCCCAGTGGAACAGCTTTAACATCGGCTAGTGCTGCTGACGGAATTTCCAACCATTCCTTCTTTCCTATGAGACTCTTGTAGATTAAAAAAAAATATTGCAGCATCAAGCAATATCTAATGAATCATATCACAGTTAAATTTTCCAAGGTTTGATTTTAGATTGGGAGACAAATCTGATTAATCATCTGTCCACTCCACTGTAGTGGACCTCATGCATCAATGGCTATATTTCAGCTACAGTTCATACTTATACTGTGAATATTGTTTTTGAAAATACTTAATCTGCAGTTACATTTATGTAAATAAATGTATTTGTATTATTAGAATGTAACGTGCTTACATAATGTATGTGACTTGTATTGCATTAATTTACTCGTAACATCAAAAAGTAATCTGATTATGTAATGCATGTTACTTGTAATGTATTACTTTACTTGTAAATGAGTAATAAATGAGAAGAGTTGTAAATGAGAGATAACTTCTTAATGAGTTTGTCTTATATAAAAGCCCTTAAAGTGGTGAAAAAAAGAATGCAATAAATATTGTTTGCATTAAAGAAGAATACGGTTTACAAAACAAAAACCCAACCAAGCCCCTTTAACCTTTCAATCTTTTTTGTTTAATACTGTGATTATTATTTTTCTGAGATTAGTATATTTTAACAGTTGGGTTAACATTTCATTAAACTTTCAGGTGTTGGTTTTGACATTGGCTGTCATGAAGCCATTATTACATTTTAATGACAAATTAAATTTGTAGCACTGTAGTTGAGGTCAAGAAAAACATTCATGACACAGTTATAATGCCTCATGACAGCCAATGTCTAACCCAGTTTAATGAAATGTTAACTAAAGCTAAGTGGTTTCTTTAGTTTGATAATTAATCTGCTATTTTATGTTTATGACAATTTATGTTGTCTTAGTAATGTCAAGTTGTCATGACAAAGACACTGACAGGTTATGATGTATTGGTTTATGTCAAGTTGTCATAACAAAGACATCTCAAACAATGTCATATTTGCATTAAAAATGTCATAGTTTAGCGAATGACACTTAATGACAGTTGTCATAAACATGCATAAAACTCCTGCATATTCATGACATCTGACATGTCATGATTATGAAGGTGTCATGTCAGTCTTATGCACACCCCTTCAAGTAAAGTGTTACCAATCATTTACTAATCACTTGTAAATGACGTGTGATGGAATTTACAAAACATACATAAAATGTTAGTAGATCATTTGCTAATCATTTATGATTGTTCTGTAAATGATTAGTTCATAACTACCACTTATAAATGACTTACAACTGAACGTTATTATACAGTGTTACTGAAACTTGAGTGTTTATGATTGCGATCAATCGCAATTAATCAGAACAAAAGTGTAATTAATCTAGTTAATTTTTTGGATTGATTGACTGAACAATTAATACGTTTAATCAACCTAATTTGTTTTGCATTAAAGTTATTCTACAGTTTGCGTTGCATGCTGAGGTGAAGGAGTACCTGGAGCGTGGAGTTTACCAAGTGAACGCCGACAACGGACGCAAGAGAATTGTCAGGCGTTCTGCTAAGAGGTTCATTGTGCAGGGGAAGTAGAAAAAATATAATTGCATTTTAATGTGTTATGTATTCTGTAATTTACAGTATCCGCTACGTTTGCTTATGATAAAACAACTCATTTTACATAATATTTTCTTCAATAAATAACATGATTTAAATACTGTGTTGTGTTCCCTCACATTACCTCTTTATGTCTCTAATACAGGTGGACATCTTTATTACGAGACTGCAGACGGATCAAACCGTCTATTTGTCATGGATGAGAAACAGAAGGAACGAGTCCTTCGGGACTGCCATGACAACTCGGCTACAGGTGGGCATCAGGGGAGAACAAGGACATGCAATAAGATTGCAAGCGCATACTTCTGGCAAGGCATCTTTTCGGACGACATGAAAAACTGGAGGATGTGGTGCATGCCATCAACACCTCAAAGCAGGTGATTGGAACTGCTTAAAAAAAGAAATGATTATATGCAATTGATTATTCAAATTTAATTTGTTGAAACACTTTTTTTTGGGCTCTACAAAGTATACACCATTCTTTTGATGTTTCACCGGCACCCAAAAACGCCAGAGGTTCTAAACACAAAGGTAGTATCTGAGACAGATTGCTTTGAAGCGGAGGATCCGCATATTGTAATGCCCACACGGATAGTAGAGGTGGCAGCAGTACAGACAAAGGTAATTGTCTGTAGTATGAACTATAATTAAGTAGGGATGCACCGATACCGATACCAGTATCGGTATCGGGCCCGATACTGAGCTCATGTACTTGTACTCGTACTCGTAAAAATGCCCCGATACCAACAACCGATACCAGGCAGCATGTGTACAGTGTCAGAAATTATAATGGGGATAAAAAAAGAAGGCTGTATATGAAATAAATGTATCTTATCAGTGGAATATTAAACAGAATATATTAACGCGTCGTCTATTTAACTATATGGTGCGCAAGCTGATAAGAGAAAAACACGGAGAGGATTGAGCGCGCTACGACACAGACGCGCGAGCTGGTCGAGCGCAACCCTTTTTCACAGACGTCAGTGGAAAGTTTGTAGTTCAGTCGGATGTCAATGGCAA
Source organism: Chrosomus eos (assembly GCA_036326025.1). Lineage (NCBI taxonomy): Eukaryota > Metazoa > Chordata > Actinopteri > Cypriniformes > Leuciscidae > Chrosomus > Chrosomus eos. Next base: position 7,742 of record JAZAVI010000697.1, on the reverse strand, counting down.
ATCAAGTAAAACGAGGCATGTAGCTTATTAATAACGTTAACTGACGAGAGAGAGAGAGAGAGAGAGAGAGAGAGAGAGAGAGAGAGAGAGAGAGAGAGAGCACTTCTGTTGAATGCTGTTGATTGCGGATCATTCACTCAGCACGTGTTATTTGGATTAAAACTAAATCGTATATGTAAGTAAAACATGAACTGTTACCTTACTTATGTTTAACGAGTGGTAGCCTACATTATTACAGGACATTTGCAGGTCAAGAATTTCCATGAACTTCAAACATCCACAGCGCGCGCCCCCGAAAACCACCAGACAGCGCGCGAATACTGAATGGAAGTCTTTCACGCATTGCGCTTGTACGGACGAATTCACACAAATCTATGTAAAAACACATTGGCGAGTATCCTAGTAAAAGTCTGTTATATATCTCAAGTGAACGTAGACAGTATAATTCAAATGGCGTCAGTGCGTTCGGCCTTAAAGGGGCGGCACTTTAATAAATCTGCTGCTGTGTTTTAATGTTAATCAAACAAAGGACAAATAAATTACTCTCTGCTCTTGGCTAAATAGGCTACCTCTATCAACTTTACAAAAAGATCCATATATATTTAATTTATGCAGTAATAAATATGCAGTGCATGAAATATATATTTGTTGAACTAATTAAGTTTAAATTTAATAAACAACTAATATGATTGATATTATTTTGGTTTCTCTACCAATACATTTAAAAATTACAAATGCATGAATTGAAAATTAACTGAAAATTAAAAATACAGTTATCGGTTACCGTATCGGTATCGGCGAGTACCAAAAATGAAAGTATCGGTATCGGACTCGGTCTGGAAAAAGTGGTATCGGTGCATCCCTATAATTAAGTAATAATTCACATTATTTAAGGTATTCTATTAACTCTGTTTATTATACAATATTTTCATAAGGCACGGGATTACATTGAAAAAGCACAGGGGAAGCAAAAGACGGAGTACGAGTCCCGGAAAAGAAAAAATGTGAAATCATTTCACATCCACGAAGGAGAGGAGGTACTCAAAGCAAACAAAAGAAAAGAGGGACGCAAAGGTGGATGTTTAGAGGGGAACTGGACCGGCCCTTTTCTAGTCAAAGACATTACCGGAAAAGGGGTTGCTACACTTGCAGACAAATCAGGCAACATTCTCCGCCAGAAAACCAATGTGTCCCAACTCAAGCCATTCCTGCGGCGTGACATTAAACTGAATTAGTCCTGGTTTCCAGAAAACGTTCAAACAAAAAGCTGCAAAAGGGCCAAATTTCATCCCAAAATTTCACTATGCGAGTCTCTAATTGCCCCAATGGAATAAATGCTTTGTGGGATCTCCATACCTCAGCTCTGGAAGGCTCTAGAGCCTCCAATCATGCATTCATGTCTATGTCTCGGCACCCTCTAACAGAATACAAGATTTCGAGAATATCCAAGAAACTTTTTTTTAGACCCAAAATATCTATAAGGGGTACACCTTATAGTTTTTTTTGGGTCGAAAAATAAAGTTTCTTGGATATTCTCGAAACCGTGGATTCTGTTAGAGGGTGCTGAGACATGAATGCATGATTGGATAAATTTTGGGACTCAGGCAAGCCCTCCATATCCGTCCAATGGCAGCTTATTTGTATGGTCGTTTGTACACGAACCTCCTATGCACTTATATTATTCAACAACATTTTTATTGATATCTACTATTTCTTTTAGATTCTTGACACAAGGATTGCACAGCTCTGTAAAGCACATGGTGGAACTGCTTTACAGGTGCACACGTTCGTTCTCTGGTGGCGATCCTTCACTATCAAGAAACATGTGGATGACAGTCACATTTCTTGTCTGAAGGTAAATGAAAATCTATCAAATAAATTTCAGGGGCAGGGGACACATTTACTTACTTATTTACTTAAAAATATTTTAAAGGACCTTGATGAGATTGACACAGTCCTTATTCCAAGAATTGTTGGTGAACAGAGCCCCGAAAAGGGAAACCACTTCATTTTGTGGGTATGTATGAAAAAAAGAAGATTTTTGCTCAACAGTTGTTACTCTTTGTGGTTAAAGTGATTTCTGTTTGTTTTGTAAAGGTCTTGGATGGTTTGTTGAATCGCATTCGAGTGTACGACCCCACTGGGAACTACAAATTAATTTCTGAGATGGACCTGGCTATACTATGGTATTTTGTGCATTCTAAATTACACAAAATGTATCTTTATTTACTAATGTACATTTCTTAATTTCTTTTTTCTTTGTACAAAAGCAATGCATTCCGAAATACTTGGGACTTGGGAAAATGGACTGTTGAGTACCCAGAACAGTGGAGGCTGGCTGACTCTAACAACTGTGGGGTTTTGGTTTGTACAGTAAGTTAAACAAATGCTTTTATTTTTATATTTTTTGTGTATTACATCTACATTACTTTACTTTACAACTCAACTGTGTTTATTGCATTAGATGGCAGAAATGGAGGTGAGGAACAAATGGACCTCTATGAAAAGCGAGGTGATACAGGGAGAAGATCTGTGGCATCTGAGAAGATATCACGCATCATCAATGGCAGCATATGCTGTTCAGCATATGACGTATAAAAGGTATGTGTAAAATGTGTGTCCTCATTCATATAAACCAACTTATAAGTAAATTGCTGATTTTTATAATATAGGACTGTTGAGGAAGTGGGAAAAAAAGGAATTTGTTCTCTTGTCAGTGACACTGAAATTCAGGTACATATAAGATTTTATGAAATTAAAAATGTCTAGATATTGTTTGCTATACTAAGTATTTTTTTCAGGAGTTGTTCCAAGGAATTGTCAAAGGCTCACTGAAACCTATGTGGAACAAATGGTGGCAAAGGAAGACTGGGAAAATGTCAAAACCAAAGAGCTTTCATCCAGCCTTGTCAGCACATGTTGAGGAACTTCTAGGACACATTGACAACATTGTGTTTAAGCAAAAGAAGGACAAAAAGCTTAAACATATTGACCTTGTAATGTGTGAACTGATTCCTGAGGTACACAATTTAAGGTGTCATTTTGATACAAATATATACTATGTAGTATATATTATATTATAATTAAGAAATGTAATCTTCTGTTGTTCAGATCAGCCTTATAATACTGAGACGAATGGAAGGTTTCAGTCACTTTTGGGCTGAGATATCTTATCTTGTGGAGTGTGTCATCAAAATGGCCTTGTAGTGTCACAACATCCTAACAGTGAGTGATGTTACAGCACAACAGACTTCGCATGTGTACAAATACACGTGTTACAGCAGGTTTGTGTGTTTTTAAGAGTTCCTCAGCCAGTCCAGTCTCCTCGTCCACTAAGTCACAACCCAATCATGCCAAGGGGAAATGACGACAAGGTTCAGCGAGCTAACTACGCCTGCTGCGTTGCGCCTTCCAGTGTGCCCATCTAAGTTAAACAGTGAGTGATGTTACACAAGACAACAGACTTTGCATGTTTACAAATACACGTGTTACAGCATGTTTGTGTGTTTTTCAGGTCATCACCCAATCATGCCAAGGGAAATGACGACAAGGTTCAGCGAGCTAACTACGCCTACTGCGTTGCGCCTTCTAGTGTGCCCATCTGTAAAGAATGGCAATTTCAAATTGCATTTTCCAAATGTAAAGTTGCACATGACGTGTTGCAGCATGTGTGTGTGTGTTTTTTGCAGAGTTCCCTCAAGCAAGTCCATCCATGACACCCAGGTTCAACGAGCCAACTACGGTCTGCTGCGTTGCACCTTTGGGCTTGCATATCAAAGTAAAAACAGTGAGTGAATTTCCATAGCACTAAAGACTGTGCAAATGTAAAGTTGCACATGACATGTTGCAGCATGTGTGTGTGTGTTTTTTGCAGAGTTCCCTCAAGCCAGTCTATGACACCTCCTCGCCTACCAGGTCACGACCCCACCATCTAAAGGGGAAATTGACTGACTGCATCATCTAGGCCTTAGGATGGTTCCACAAAGAATTGACTGCATATACAACATGAATTTACTTCGAACTAAAAATTTGACTTTTCATACAGCAAAAGACACTGCATCTATTTGTCTCATTAGTTATAAAAAACTTTAACCTATACAGTTCATTAAATATTTAAACAGTTCATTAAATATTTAAACACAGCTAACTCAACATTAATTGTTTTTAAGTCTTCACAATGTATAGCCAGAGAACTATCACAAAAGTATTTAGGAAAGTAAAGACATACAAAAGTATGTCTGTTTAAAGCTGTTGTGTATTTTTAAAAGCTCTATAAATGTCCTAGTTTTGTGTTAATAAAAATGTAATATATTACATATCATAATTCAGTTGAATTCATTATGTATTGTATTGTGTAATTTAAATAAATTTTTATACAAGTTTCGGTTTTGGTTCACACATTTTATTACATTGAATGTTATTGTGTTATGATGTTCTGTATTAAGATTAAATTATGCCATAAACCATATGCATTAGTGCACAAATGACATGCTTGTAATAAAAAAACATATTATACACTATTGCTTAGTAACAAATAACTTTGTCACAATACATACTAAAAAATGGTATTTCTTTAAAATAAAATATTATTATGTGAATTAAGGGGTTTGATTACATTAAGATTTGTTTCCATAATGTTATTTTACTGTTATTTAGTCAAGGCTTGACAACCAATTGAATATTTATACCCACGAAACATAGCTAGCATTCTGTAATTTATAATGTCTAAAAACTGTTAATAAGAAAATAGTAATATACACAAATTAACATTGTTATGGCTCTTTTAATAAATAAAAGTGTACCTGTAACATATTGTGCTGATTATTGCGATAAAAAATAATGACATAATAATTGCACTACGAACTGCTGTGAATACGGTAAGGCAGTATCCCTATGGCAGTAAGCTCATAGCACGATCATCAGATAACGTTAGCTGTATGCTATGCTACTATCTAAGCTAACTAAATAACACACTAACAACGATAAATGTTTAATTTCACAATCTATAGCTCCGGTTAAATACTAGTATATGAAACGTATAATTTAAAATACATTAAATACATTAATGACTCGTTATACCGTAGTACAAACGTCTTCTATAATAAAGTGATTTTGTATGATTTGTAACCAGGCATCAAAGCGATTACCCATAAAACGTGCTTTGAACCAATCGGATTGCTTGGGTCCTACGCCCGGACTATTCACACCGAGTAACAGTAATATTCACACACACCGGCGTTGCTATGCGCGCGCAGTGCATTATGGGAGTAAAAGTCCCGGATGTCCGACCTTGAGAATGCTCGTTACTTGGAGTTTGCTATTACTGGGATCTTGCGCTGGATCTAACACAGTGTAAATTATCTTTAATAAAATCACTAAGTTACTTACCGGTTGCGGGAAGGGAATATAGTTGGAATTACCCCCTTCTTCAGTTTGAGACGCTGAGAGAAGCTTGATATTGTCCCAGGTTCGAAAATAAGTCCGTGGTGAAATGGGCAGAGCAAACTAACAACTTCGAATTAATCTGTTGCAGTATCCGATTATATATAAACATCAACCACGCCTGTTGACATTTCTTTTCTGTGGGAAGGGTATGAAAAGTCCTCACATCCCCTGCACAGCCTGGAGCATAGCATTTATTTCCATGATCTGCCTTTTTTTTCTCTGATCCTCGCTTGCTCCGATGACTCGGCTGTGCAGTGCTTGTCATTGAGGGGTGGGATATGCAAATCTTTGGAGGCGTGATCACCGACTGTTGCGTCACAGTCGGTATTATGTGGAGATTCGCCTGTTTTTCAGGGCTGTTTTTAAAAAACGAGATTTAAATAAGAAGGAGAAAACAATGATGTTTGAAACTCACTGTATGTCATGTCCATGTACTGAACTCTTGTTATTTAACTATGCCAACATAAATTCAATTTCACATTCTAGGGCACCTTTAAGTGTTCGACTTTACCTGTTAGTTACCCCTGTCTGTAGTTATTATTGATTTTTTATATTTAAATGTCTCATTACAATTTAAATATATATTTGTATGCGTATGTTAGACATTCCTGTTCAATTCAAGACCCTTTTACTCCTAAGAAAAAAGGTGAAGCTAAAAGCTTTAATAGTATAAAAGAAATGATTATGGTCTGAATAAATTTTGTCTTGATCACACTCACTGCCTTTAATGGTGCTCCTGTGTTTTGGTTCTAAACCACTGCATTACAACTATATTAACATCTGTATAAGGACTCGTAATACTCAAAAAGAACAAACATCATTTTGTGAGAAGAATAAAATGATTCGTATTATTTTGCATTGCCGTATTACATGTTTGTTGGTCAAGAGCTATGACTAGATAGAGTTCTCTTTCTGACATCCGCTCAAGAAGCAGGAAGCGACTGATCACGGAAACACCAGTCTGTGGTCTATTCAACTTGCATCGCTTAGGCTTTCTACCCCTTGAAAAAAGGTAACGTCGCAAAACCTATGCTTACTAAAACTTGTTCTGCTGGAAAGACTTGCTGTTATCACTGTGTTTTTCTTTTAAGTGTGATATAAAATATCTGAAAAAGTTCTGAAAATTCACATTCACTTTTGTATTATTGATTGTGTGTGTTTCTATTCTTGCAGAGGATGATCTGAAATGGACGCTTTTTACAGTATGTCAACTAGACATTTTCTAATTATTATCATCTCATGGTTTTGGGTGTAATGATTTCATTAGTAAGAACTAAAGAATTTTTATTTTTAGTCTGTAAAGTAAAAGTGCTTTTGAAACAAAAAGTTATGTCAAATCTTTCTCTCCTCTTCAGCTGTGCACACAGCTTGTATTGTACCGAATAACTGTTCATTTTTTTCATGATGTTTAAGGCTAAAAGCAACAACATTAATACAGAGTTATTGGGTGTATAAATTTTCCCCTGTTATCTAGAGTTTTTCAGAAAGAACATTTTCACATCTCACTCTGGGGCTAATGTGAGCGCTGCAGCTCAGAGTGGAAGCCACATTACAACACCTGTACTCACTAACAATACAATAACAGGCAATGTCCACATCATACATAATGCACCTGGTAAGAAAAATGTGTTGCACATTCATAGATGCTAATAATATAGACTTATAATTTTTCTTATAATGTATTGAGTATTTTCATGTGTGTAATCACAGGTCACGTGCTAAAATGTATTCATTGTTCTATTAGAAGAAGGATCTAACAGATACTTGCTAACGCAATTATATTAATGCTGTATGTTTTAGATTTAGCTGTTGACAATTTATTGACATTTAAAGAAAGTTTGTCTTATTTTCTGCAGGTTTTTCTTCGTATCGCCCACCCTCTGAAAAAACACAAACCTCAGGTAATAGATACATCTTATATGTTTTGGATGTTGTACCTTCCACCTCTGAAATGTCTTACTCTATTACAATCATAATTTGTTTTAAAATGCACTAACCCTGTTTAAAACTACTTATTTTATGTGTGCAGCAACAAGGTCAGTGATTTTAAAATATAAGAAGCTGATCTGCAGCGAGCATCAGTGTGTGACCGAGTATAACTCACGGCCTGGTGAACATGTGCTGCTGTCTGAGCGCTACACACAACCTCTGATCATTCAGAAACATAGAGATCCAAAAGAGAGAGAAGAAGAGATCTGCTCGAGTGGAGAGAGCTTCCAGCAGGTCCTCAGCTCCAGGAGCAGTGATGACTCTGTCCACCTGAACTCTCTGTTCGACCCAGATAGTCACGCGATCAG
>JAZAVI010000696.1:0-56384 GCA_036326025.1 Chrosomus eos | reverse complement strand
AAGCATGTGTGAATAAATAAACTAGCTAAAGGGCTAGCTGATTTTTTGTTTTAAAATTGTCTAATTGCTGTAGGCACAAAAGAGTTGTTTGTACCTTGTGGTCCTAATTTTCCTTTGCAGTAGTCAAACCATTTTGACCTTTTTACTTTTAAGAAATTCTGATAAGAGGGGGGTTGAAATCATTTAAAATTTGTTCTGTCTTTTTAAGACTAAGGTCTTTGGTAAAAATTGGGCTGGAGATACTTGGCCCAACTCCTTTGATCTTGCTGGCTTTTTTGGGACGTTTCGTTGCAATTTATTTTTGATCCTTAATGTGCATTTTTACCAAAGGACAAGTTTTGTTTTTGTTGCCTTGTCTTTTTCCCTCATGCGAAGCGCTTACATCATAGCTAAACATGTTTGAGTAGATCCTCTGAACCTCTCGTTTTCATATGGTTTTACATAACAGATAAAAATTTATTAGCCAAAAATATTTAGACTTTTAAAAGGCTTTAGACATACCCCGATTTCCTATCGTGACTGAGCTGGGGCGAGTGTCTTTCGGTTCATTTTTGTGACGCGCAGTTCCCGGAGACAGCCGACAGATCAACTTTTGTCATTAGCCTGATATGAATACAAGTTTACAATTTTTTAAAACGATGTAGGCTACTCAACTTTTTATCTGTATGACCAAAAAAATCACGCCTATTAATTTAAAATTTTAGCTGTTATGAGAAAAAAAAAATCCAAATGAAAAGCTCCAAACCCCTTTTGTCGAACACCCAACTCAACATGCAAGAATAAAACCTGACTTAAGAACAATGCATAGGACCCCCAAACACTTAATTATAAACTCAATCAATATTTCATTCAAAATAATCTCAAAATGCTTTGTGACATTTTGTAAAGCCATGCATGCATTAAGGCCACTTAAACTAATGAACAACTGAAACGCTGGTTTTGGTTTTATTGTTTGTCGTTTAAACGTGTTGCCAATGCTATCTTTATTTTATATATTTTTATATGGTACATTGATAATAGCGGTTCCCAAACTTTTTTTCCTGCGCACCCCCTTCTATGTCCCAACCGGTTTGGCGCACCCCAATCCCAACTTAAAAAAAAAAACGCAACAAAGCTTTGTTCCCCTTCAGTCGCTCACGTTCGACGTGACGACGTTAGGGGATCACTTCAGGGAGCCCTATCAACTTCGAGTGTCTACAGAACAAACCAATGAACGTTGGCGTGCGTGAAACGCGTCACGCGCCCCGCCCCGCAGCGCGGGTATAAACAGGAAGCGGACGCACGAACTCATTGTCTTTCGCTTCGGAGCCGAGCTTTCGTTTAGACTCTGAGTTTCTGCAGACTGCTGCATCGATCGTTGAAGACTTCAAAGAGAGTACTCTGTTCCAGTGCTGGTGTGACGGCGCGATCAGCGGTGGCCGCGAGCATTACAGCTCACAACTGCTGTTTTCACAGCATTGCTTGTGTGTGTGTGTGTCTGTATGTGTCGGTCTCGGTGGGCGTTCCTCTCGTGAGTGTGTACCCCGATTACACCGCGGCTATCCCTGGGTGCTTCAGCACTGAGAGAGTTATTTTTTCTCTTTATATTTTTTGTTTTCAACTAAAAGAGCAACACAAGCGTGACGCTGCGTCCTTTTCAGGATGACATTCCGCTTGTGCGTTTCTGGGTGCGGTCGTTCCCTGGCGCCAGCAGACGGCCACAATTGTTGCCTCTCGTGTTTGGGCATTCAGCACGCTGAAGCAGCTTTTGTGAATAGTTCATGTTCTCATTGCGGGAATGTGACTATGGCAGCGCTTAGATCAAGACTCGCTTACCTCAAGGGAGGTGCAGTCCCCTCGCCTATGCCCAGATCTAGTGTTTATTCTGGACCTCAGAATAGACCTACTTTTGCGCATGGTCAGGGTGATCTGAGGTTTACCGTGAGGGCTTCCCCGCCGAGGCAATCTCCGTGGGCCCCTCACGCCTCTCAAGCGCTGCCGCCGTTGGAGCCCCCAAACGAACGCGCTGGCCCCTCTTGTGGTCGGCCAGCCGTGTCCTTTGGGGCCCCACCTGACGATCAGATGTCGATCGCAGCATCGGAGGGGGAGCTTCAGTCCTCTGGAGATGAGGATTCGGCTGCGTTACCCCTCTCTGGGAGTGTGGCGTTGCCCGAGTCAGATCCAGAATGGGCGGCTATGCTTTCCCGGGCCGCCGAGAAGGTCGGGCTTGTGTGGAACCCTCCACCACGTCCCGAGCCTTCTCGGTTGGACGATTGGTATCTCGGGGCGGGCCGTGCTGGTTCTCAGCGCTCCACCCCATTGCCATTCTTTCCGGAAATGCATTAGGAGCTTACTAGGACGTGCAAGGCGCCGTATAGTGCCAGAAGCTGTCCTAGTGGCTCCTCCCTCCTCACCACCCTCGACGGCGGGGCGGCTAAGGGGTATGTGGATGTTCCCCCGGTGGAGCGTGCCGTCTCGATGCAATTGTGTCCGGCGTCCGCTTCCTCCTGGCGGGGCAATCCACGCCTCCCGTCCAAGGCTGCAGAGCCTGTGGACAGGCTGCTTCCGCCCTCCATGCCATAGCGCTTCTACAGGTCCATCAGGCCCAGGCGCTCATGGACATGAACGAGGGTGGTTCTGACCCAGAGCTCCTCCGGGAGCTCCGTGTGGCAACCGACCTCGCTCTCCGAGCGACGAAGGAAACTGCACGTTCAGTCGGTCAGGCGATGTCCACCTTGGTGGTCCAGGAGCGCCACCTCTGGCTCAACCTCGCGGATATGAGGGACACCGATAAATGTCGGTTCCTGGATGCCCCTCTCCCCAGGTTGGGTTATTCGGCGATGCGGTCGAGAGCTTCACCCAACAGTTCTCGGCCGCCCAGAAGCAGACGGAGGTCATCCAACACATCCTGCCCCGGCGGACCGCTGCTGCTCCCACCGTCCGCCGGCCGCAGCTCCACCGTCCGCTCGTCGCCGAGGTCGACCTCCTGCGGCGTCCTCCGCTCCCGCTAAGCCTTAGCAGCAGCAGCCACCATCCAGGCCTCGGCGTGGGGCAGGCCGCAGGAAGTTGACCATGCCCGTCCAGCCCGCTGCCTAACCAGGAGGCAAGCGCAGGTACTAACAACCCTGAGACGGGCGACCCAGAGTGGATCAAGTTGCTCTTCAGGAGGTGGTGAAGGCACCGCTCCTTCCCCCGGTGGAGGGCCGGGTGGAGAATCTTGTTTCCTTTTTCTGTTCCGCCACTGACCCACGAGCCAGTGGTACCCTCATTTTCAACTGAAGAGCAATTCTGAAACCTCTGGGTCCCAAGAGGGCGCGCTTGGCGGTCGACGACGCTATGCCTTGTCACCCTCGAGCCCCTCTTCTTCGCCAGCGAGCAGCAGTGGCTGTGTTCTGGACGCACTGACGCTTCCGCACACTCACTCTGCCATTCGACGGAAGCAGGTACGTGTTGCACCACACACTCAGACCCCACTCCGGGCCGCTATGCGGTCCGAGTCGGGTCCCTGCATTCCGCCGCGCTGCCCCACCCCGGGTACGTCTGTGGTGCCGTTGGTTCCGCTTGCGCGGTGTCTGGGAGCCTGGCTAGTGCTTCCCAGCCCGTCTCGCTGGCTCATCCGTACTGTCAGACTCGGCTATGCGATTCAGTTCGCCCGGCGTCCCCCTGTATTCAGGGGCATTCTGTTCACCCGTGTTCTGGCGGACAGTCCCCCTGTGCTCAGGGCAGAGATCGCAGTCCTACTGGCGAAGGACGCGATCGAGCCGGTCCCTCCAGCCGATATGAAGACCGGCCTCTACAGCCCGTACTTCATTGTACCCAAGAAAGGCGGTGGGTTATGGCCAGTCTTGGACCTGCGTGTCTTGAACCGGTCCCCTCAACAGACTGCCCGTTCAAGACGCTTACGCAGAAACGCATTTACAAATGCATCCGTCCCCAAGATTGGTTTGCAGCGATCGACCTGAAGGACGCGTACTTTCATGTCTCGATTCTCCCTTGACACAGACCGTTTCTTCGCTTTGCGTTCGAGGGACGGGCATATCAGTACAAAGTCTTACCCTTCGGGCTGGCCCTGTCGCGACTGGCTTATTCTCGCCCAGTCGAGAGAGCAGTTGTGCGAACACAGGGACATGGTGCTCAGTCACCTCAGCCATAGGGTTCGGGTCAACTGGGAAAAGAGTAAACTCACCCCCGGGCAGAGGATCTCTTTTCCCAGTATGGAGTTGGACTCGATCAACATGACAGCGCGCCTCACCAAGGCACACGTCCAGTCAGTGTTGAACTGCGTGAGCACGCTCAGACGCAGAACAGCAGCTCCACTGAAACTGTTTCAGAGGCTCCTGGGGCATATGGCATCTGCAGCCGCGGTACGCCGCTCGGATTGCTTCATATGAGGCCGCTCCAACACTGGCTCCGCGATCGAGTCCCGAGGTGGGCGTGGCAGAGCGGCTCGTGCCGGGTCCAAGTGACTCCGCACTGTCGCCAAACTCTCAGCTTGTGTCGGACCCTTTGTTCCTGCGGGCAGATGTTCCCCTAGAACAAGTGTCCAGGCATTCTGTGGTCTCCACGGATGCCTCTGCCACCGGCTGGGGGGCCACGTACAACGGGCATGCAGCTTCAGGTCTGTGGACGGGCCTCAACTGCATTGGCACATCAACTGCCTCGAGTTGTTAGCAGTACATCTTGCATTGAGCCGCTTCAAAACGCCGCTACAGCGCAAGCATGTGCTGGTCCGTACGGACAGCACTGCGACCGTTGCGTACATCAACCGTCAGGGTGGTTTACGCTCCCGCCGCATGTCACAACTCGCCCGCCATCTCCTCCTTTGGAGTCAGAAGCATCTGAGGTCGCTTCGTGCCATTTATATTCCTGGCCTGCTCAACCGTGCAGCCGACGAGTTCTCACGGCAACAGGTGCTACCGGGAGAGTGGCGACTCCATCCCCAGATGGTCCAGCTGATTTCAGGCGCTTCGGGACCGCACAGGTAGATCTGTTTGCCGCCCCGGACACGTCTCACTGCCAGTTGTTCTATTCCCTGACCGAGGGGACCCTCGCCACGGATGCTCTGGCACACAGCTGGCCCCCGGGCCTACGCAAGTATGCGTTTCCCCCAGTGAGCCTTCTTGCACAGACCTTGTGCAAAGTCAGGGAGGACGAGGAGCAGGTCGTGTTAGTTGCGCCGTATTGGCCCAACCGGACCTGGTTCCCCGAACTAGTGCTCCTCACGACAGCCCCTCCCTGGCCCATACCTCTGAGAGAGGACCTGCTCTCTCAGAGACGGGGCACCCTGTGGCACCCGCGTCCGGACCTCTGGAAACTCCATGTCTGGTCCCTGGACGGGACGCGGAGGTTCTAGGTGACCTACCCCCAGCGGTAGTTGACACCGTCACTTCAGCTAGAGCCCCTCTACGAGGCGCCTCTATGTATTGAAGTGGAACCTGTTCATTGAATGGTGTTCTTCTCACGAGGAGAACCCCCGAACTTGCTCGGTCAGAGCCGTGCTTTCCTTCCTACAGGTCGGGTTGGAGCGAAGGCTGTCTCCCTCCACCCTTAAAGTGTATGTTGCCGCCGTTGCCGCACATCACGATGCAGTTGAAGGTAAGTCGTTGGGAAAGCATGACCTGATTGTCAGGTTCCTGAGGGGGGCAAGGAGACTAAATCCTCCTTGCCCACTCTCTATACCCTCTTGGGACTTGTCTCTGGTCCTTTCGGCACTTCAGAGACCACCCTTTGAGCCTTTGCAGTCAGATGAGTTAAAAATTCTGTCCTGTAAAACAGTACTCCTGGTTGCATTGGCCTCCATCAAGAGGGTAGGGGACCTGCATGCATTTTCGGTCGACGAATCGTGCCTGGAATTCGGCCCGGCTAACTCTCACGTGATCCTGAGACCCCGGCCCGGATACGTGCCCAAGGTTCCTACCACTCCCTTCCGGGACCAGGTGGTGAACCTGCAAGCGCTGCCTTCGGAGGAGGCAGACCCAGCCCTGGCATTTCTCTGTCCCGTCCGCGCTCTGCGCCTGTACGTGGACAGAACACAAAGCCTCAGGACCTCAGATCAGCTCTTCGTCTGTTACGGAGGCCAGCAGAAGGGAAAGGCTGTCTCCAAGCAGAGGGTGGCCCACTGGTAAGTGGATGCCATCGCCTTGGCTTACGAAGCCCAAGGCGTGCCTTGCCCACCCGGGTTGAGAGCCCACTCCACTAGGGGTGTCGCTTCTTCTTGGGCGCTGGCACACTGCGCCTCGCTGACAGATATTTGTAGAGCTGCGGGCTGGGCGACACCTAACACGTTCGCTAGGTTTTATAGCCTACGTGTTGAGCCGGTTTCTTCCTGTGTACTCGCTTCAACCAGCCGGTAACACCGAAGTTTCCGCTCTTGTGTCGGCTTGCTGCGCCACTCCCCTCCACATGGAGCGGATACGTGCGCTTTTTTGCTCCAGTCGAGTTCCCCACTCTGGCGAACCCTGTGAGTTCCTCCGCACCCCTCCGGCAGCCGGACGTTGCGGAGCGTCCGACGCCAGGCCTAGTGCTCGTATGCTTGTGTAACTTGTGCTAGGCTGGGTTCCATATGTGGTGATCCCTGCGGCGATCCCATATGAGTATTCTTCCACGACCAGCTCCCTGCGGTGAGCCCGTGTCTTTCCCTTGGCAGAGTCCGCTCTGCCGTCACTGTCTGGTGTAGCCTCCCCCTTCTCAGGCTGGAGCCACCCCAGTGACATTCCATATGTTGCACTGCCCTTCTGGCCAGTCCATATGTGTATTCTCCACATGTTACCTCCCTTCGGGCAGGATGTGGCTTCCGCAGCGTACCTCTCCCCTGGAAAGGCACCCTTTCCCAGTGTTATCCAAAAGTTCACGGTGTGGGTATATGGAACAGCAGTTGAACTCCCTCTACGCAGATCTTCCGCCCCAGCAGTTGGGGGTCTGAGAGTCTTGCGTAGGGCGCTGGATGTGGCAGCAACCGATGGCGTTTTCCATGGGATCCCCTAACGTCGTCACGTCGAACGTGAGCGACTGAAGGGGAACGTCTCGGTTACTGATGTAACCCTCGTTCCCCGAAGGAGGGAACGGGAGACGTGACGTCCCGCCGCCACAGTTGCTGACCATCGCTGTACGGCCGTCACTATCTCGGCTCCTCAGCGAAAAACAATGAGTGCGTGCGTCCGCTTCCTGTTTATACCCGCGCTGCGGGGCGGGGCGCGTGACGCGTTTCACGCACGCCAACGTTCATTGGCTTGTTCTGTAGACACTCGAAGTTGATAGGGCTCCCTGAAGTGATCCCCTAACGTCGTCACGTCGACGTCACGTCTCCCGTTCCCTCCTTCGGGGAACGAGGGTTACATCAGTAACCGAGACGTTTTATTGCCATATAAAGACTTTAATTATGCGCAAATAACCAGAACATGCATGACAATAACAACAGCAACAAAGTTTCCATATAATGCAACAAAGCTACGCACAAGCTTCCACTTTTAACCCTTTCACACTTAAGTTTGAAATGTTCTAAGTTCTATCTGACCCCCCAGAATTTTTCAAGGCGACCGTTATTTAGAACTTGTCACTTTAATGTTTCCATGGTGACGCGTCATTGCTTGTCACATGACACAGCGCAACCACAACACAGCGCTGAATGAATGATGATCTGCTGTGAAGACATGACCAGAGCAAAGGCAGGAGACACTGCTTGCAGTCCATGAAATCCTTATTGAAAAATAATACAGTAGCAAATCAACAATAACAAACAATAAAGACTAAAGGTGACCCTCCTCACGGAGGTTCCTCACCAGAACTGCCTTAACAGACAAAAATGCATTCCTTTATACTGAAAGGGTCAACCATTTGACAATAATAGGGAATTTAAATAATATGTTCACATACATAATACATAACTACACTTAAAGGTAAATAATATTCAAAATACATTACCCTCAATTATACAAGGAAAGTAATACAAATAATAAACAAATATATTTCTACATGCTGATAGATTTTGTATTTTCAGTTACAGATTCATTTACATTGTGACATGTATCAGATGTAATCCACTCTGTCTGTGTCTGCTAAAAGTGTGTGCCAAATGGTCCATTCAGATGAATGGCCCAGAGAAACTGATTGGTGTGAATGACAAAGAATCAGCATTGCTCAGAGTGGATTAGGCCTGGGACACACTGGCTGCGTAGCTGAGCGTGGCGTTTCTGTTGCGTGTCAGCTGCGTGGCGGCTGCGTCGCGTTTTCTGTGTTTTTGCACATCAGAAGCGTGTCTGACGCGGCGCTGCTGACACGGATCACCCTTGTTCAACATATGGGAGAGAGTTGTGCAAGCCCTATACTTCGTGTTAAGCATAAATATAAAGTCTACTGATAAAGACACTCTCAGCACAGCAGTATTGACAGCAAAATAACAGCACTGCCTGTTGAATTTGTAAGGGCTATAATAAAGAGGTCTTGATGCTTCAGTGCACTGTCACGTCCATAACGTTTTAAAGGTTTAGTTTATTTAATATGACAATTATAAATGCAAATAACTTGAAACTTTATTTACAAAGCTAAATTATGTTTATGCTTATTAGGATAGACAATTCATCTCACTACTTTGCTCTGAACAACCATAATAATGCGTTACGGACGTCCGTTACGGACGCTTCATATTAAATCATGCATATGACTATTGATCTGTTTCAAGACAAATGATTTTGGCCACTTCATTTCAAGTTTTGCTTTGTAGAAAGACTTTATTTTAAGTGAATTTCGTTTTGTATAAATTGTATCTTAATTTTAAATCAAAGTTTCATCAACCAATTACTTACTTACTTACTTACTTAGGCCTTTAAATTCCCTTAGGAACATAGGCCATCGATGAAGCTCTTCCATCCTCTCCGGTCTTGGGCCCTCCTCTCCAGATGTTGCCACGTCAGCCCTTCTTTCTTCATCTCCTGGTCTGTGGTTCTTCTCCAGGTGATTCTCGGTCTGCCTCTCTTCCTCCTGCCCTGTGGATTCCACGTCAGCGCCTGTTTAGTGATTGATTTCTTTTTCCTGAGTGTGTGCCCTATCCACTTCCATTTCCTCCTCCGGATTTGCATTTCTATTGGGTCTTGTTTGGTGAGTTCCCACAGGTTGGCATTAGAGATGATGTTGGGCCAGTATATTCCTAGGAGGCGTCTGAGGCACCGGTTGGTGAAGGTCTGCAGCTTATTGAGTATGGTGGTGGTAATTTTCCAGGTTTCTGAGCCATAAAGTAGAGTGGTCTTTACGTTTGAGTTGAAGATTTGCAGTTTGGTCTTGAGTGACAAGTTTTTTACCTTCCAAATATTGTTTAGCATGTTGAATGTGGTCCTTGCTTTTCCAATCCTGGCTTGGACATCGTCCTCCGTGCCACCTTCCCTTGAAATGATGCTACCAAGGTATGTGAAGCTATTTACATCCTCTAGTGCATTTTGATCCATTATTATGGGTGTGTTGTTCTTGCTATTGATACGCAGTACTTTAGTTTTGGTGAGTTTATTTTGAGACCGAGCAAAGCAGCTGTTTCCTCCAATTTTTTTTTTTTTTTTCCTGCATCTGTTGGTGTGTGTGAGCCAGTAGTGCCAGATCGTCAGCGAAATCGAGATCTTCTAGCTGCTCGGTCAAGCTCCACTGTATGCCGGTTCGTCTATTGTTGGTTGTTTCTTTCATCACCCAGTCTATGCAAAGGAGGAAAAGAAAGGGTGAGAGCAGGCACCCTTGCCGCACACCAGTCAGGACCTCAAAAGCCTCCGATATACATCCTTCGTGGAGGACTTGACATCTCGTCCCTTGGTAGGTGCTCCTTATGATGTAGATGATCTTTGCTGGGATCCCATAGTGAGCCATCAGTTTCCACAGCCTTTCCCTATCCACACTGTCAAAGGCTTTTTCGAAATCTATGAAGTTCACATAGACAGGAGAGTTCCATTCGATGGACTGTTCAATAATAATCCTGAGGGTGGCAATTTGGTCTCCACAGGATCTGTTGTTCCTGAAGCCAGCCTGGTTTTCCCTCAATTTCTCATCGACCCCCTTCTGGAGCCTCTCGAGCAGGATATGATTTACGTTTTGGGATACATTTGGGATACGTTTTGGGGCGCGGCACGGCTGCTGACCCTGTGCTTCTCCGTTCGTTTGGTTGTTGTTTGTGAATTTTCGGCGTTAATCGTGTTGTAAACTTCTGTTTTGTTCACGTCCTTGAGTTAAGCAACATGGAAATGGATTACTTGCGCGCAGTGGTGATTGTTTTCATTCTATATGCTGTCATAAGAGAGAACTTTGCCCTAGCCGGGAACAATGAAGGAAGTGAACGAACTTCGCCACTGATTACATACTCGAGGGATTTTCTTCTTGCTCTACGGAATAAAGCTGCGTCTGTGGACTTAAATCACGTATCATCAACCCCTCACGGAAAAGCCCAAGGTAGGAAAAGGAAAAAAAGAGGCTCGAGGGGGGGCGTTCGTAATAGGTTGAGAAGGAGAGGAAACAGACACCCGCTTCCCATCATAACTCTGTCAAACGTCAGATCAATAAATAATAAACTGGATGAGATCACAACACGCCTCCGGTTTGATGAGGATTTTCGGAGGAGTAATTTGCTCTGCTTCACAGAGACATGGCTTCACGAGGACAGCACTTGCATTGATATGGAAGGATTTACAGTTATAAGAGCAGATCGTGATAAGGTGTCATCTCAAAAATCCATCGGGGGAGGACTCTGCATGTTTATTGACAACGCTTGGGCTTCACAATTCAAAGTACTCAAGAGAGTGTGCACTAGAGACTATGAGGTGCTGTCTGTATCTATCAGGCCGTTTTACCTTCCGCGGGAGTTTGGGCAAATCACCATTATACTTGTCTATGTCCCAGGGCCTAACAACAAAGAAGCCGCGGAAATAATAACCGACAGCTTCAATGCTGCTCTCTCCCGATCAGCAGATCAGCCGGTGTTTATTTTGGGGGATTTCAACACGTGTCAGCTGTCACCTCATCTACCCACTCTGCAGCAGTATGTCACCACGCCCACTCGCTCCACTCGCATACTGGACCAGTGCTTCGGTAACATCCCAGACGCATATAAGGCAGTGAGTCGCCCTCCTCTTGGTAAGTCCGATCACAATGTCATTCATCTCCTTCCAACATACAGACAGAAAGTCAGGCGTGAAAAACCACTCCTGAAAACTGTACGTCAATGGACTGAGGATGGGGAGGAGGAGCTTAGAGATTGTTTTGACTCTACAGATTGGTGTATGTTTTTTGACGCATGCCCTGATCATCATGAATTGACAGACACAATTACATGCTATATCAAGTTCTGTGAAGAAACTGTTATCACTTCTAAGATAGTTCAAGTGTTTAGTAATAACAAGCCATGGCTCTCAAAGGATCTTAAAATGTGTCTGAATGAGAAAAGGGCTGCATTTTTGAGAGGAGAAGCTGACTTAGTAAAGGAGAAAGAGAAGGATTTCAAACGTAAAGCTTTTACAGCAAAAATTGATTTTAAGAATAAGGTTGAGCAAAGATTTTGTACAGGCAATGCAAAACAAGCATGGGAGGGATTAAATACAATAATGGGTAGGGAAAGAAAAAAACAAAGTGTAAACGTGGCAGATTGTGGCAAATTTGTTAATGATTTAAATATTTTCTATGGAAGATATGATGTGAGAGACCCAAAAATAGGCTGCAATATTACATGTGATCAGATTGGTAGTTATGAACATATACAGCTTTCTGAAGAAGAAGTAGCCATGTGTCTCTCTAAAATCAGACCAAACAAAGCCCCTGGGCCTGATGGCCTCCAAGGGAGGGTGCTAAAGGTGTGCTCTCAACAGCTTAAAGGGGTTCTTACTCAGCTGTTCCAAATTTTGCTGAATTGTGGTGTTTTCCCAAATGTATGGAAGAAGTCCACAATAATACCTGTGCCTAAGGTCTCTAGGGCTACAGACCTTGGAGACTTTAGACCGGTGGCACTCACTCCACTCTTAGCCAAGTGTATGGAGAGAGTGGTCAGCACCCATCTTATGGCTTCTGTTGGGAATCAACTTGACCCCCTTCAATTTGCCTATAGGTCACACAGGGGCACAGAGGACGCAACTCTTACTCTTGTAAATCAAATAGCTAAACATCTGCAACAACCAAAATCACTTGCTCGGGTTCTTTTTATTGATTTTACATCTGCTTTTAATACTATGCAAATTGATATTCTTTTAGAACAACTTCATAGGATGAATGTGAATGGTGGGCTCATTCACTGGATTAGAAGTTTCTTAACTGACCGCCCTCAGAGAGTCTTAATGAATGGGGTCTACTCAGATGAGCTTGTCATAAACACAGGAGCACCACAAGGCTGTGTGTTGTCACCACTGTTGTTTTCGATTTATATAAATGACATGACTGTGCACAGCACCAATGTTAGTTTACTTAAGTATGCTGATGACATGGCCTTGGTAGGACTTCTCACAGAAAATAATGTAGCACATGAGGAAGCTTATTTTAGCCAAGTCACTTTATTGCAGGACTGGTGTCAGACTGTTAAACTGGAAATTAACGTGACTAAAACAAAAGAACTTATAATACAAACAAAACCAAGAGGGGCCAGTAACATCACCCCTGTTGTACTTAACAGCCGGCCGGTGGAAGTAGTGGAAAATTTTAAGTACTTGGGTACAACCATTGATTGCACTTTAAGTTTTAATGTTAACTCAGAGAGTATTTTTAAGAGAGCTAACCAGCGATTATTTTTAATCAGAAAGCTGAGGAGTTTCAGGGTCAGTCAACACATTCTTGAGATGGCATATAGGGGTCTGGTAGAAAGCATTTTACAGTTCAATATAACAGCTTGGTATGGCAACCTGAATGTGAAAGACAAAAACAAGCTTTCTAAAATTGTTAATATTGCTGGGAAGGTGATTGGCAAGTCACAAAGGCCGCTTGGGGATGTGTATGATAGGGCGGTACTCAGGAAGGCCAGACAGATTTCAGCAGACACCCTACACCCACTCAACTCAGAGTTTGAGTTGCTCCCATCTGGCCGTAGATTCAGGGTCCCAAGGGCGAACCGGAACATCTATAAGAGATCCTTTATTCCCCATGCCATACAGGAACTTAATTTAAACTGAAAGCATCTGTGTGTTTATAACTTCAGCTGCGCTGCTTTCCATTTTCTGTTGTTGTATGTTGACGGTAGTAGTGCTATACTCTTAACTGTGTGTATTTTGTAATTTTAACTGTGGTGTCACTGATGCATATATGTTTGGAGAAGTCGAAGACGAATTTCCACTAAGGTGGACAATAAAGTCTAATAATAATAATAATATGGTTGAGCACCTTCCCAGGTGTTGAAAGGAGCATTATTCCTCTGTAGTTTTTGCACTGCCGGAGGTCTCCTTTCTTGGGGATTTTCACGATGTGGCCATCTCTCCAGTCAGATGGGACATTTTCTTCCTCCCAGATGGTTTTCATGAGGGAATCCCGTCTGGTCCCTCTGCTTTCCCTTCTTTCAAGTCCTTAATGGCTTTTCTAATTTCCATCTTGGTGGGGGGATTGCAGTTAATATCCAATGGGTTTGGGGCCATTGGGATATCTGCTGTCAGTTGGGGAGGCTGTCTATTGAGCAGGTCTCTGAAGTGTTCAGTCCATCTCTTCACCTGGTCTTCCTTGGTTGTGAGGAGTACACCCTGTGAATTTTTAATGTGTGCCTGTGCGTGTCTGAATTTGCCTGTGAGCTTTCTTGTAGTTAGGTATAGGTCTTTCAGGTTGTTCTTCCCTGCCGCTTCTTCTGCCTGTTGTGCTAAATCCTCAATAAATTTTTTCTTGTCTCTCCTTACACTTCTTTTCACTTCTTTATTTGCTGTTGCATATTCTTTCTGTGCTGCCACCTTGGTCGCTCTGGTTTTACTTCTGTTTACTGCTTCTTTTTTCTTCCTCCTCTCACTCACTTTGCTATCTGTATCTCTGGATAGCCAGTGCTTGTTGTCTGTCTTCCTCCTCCCTACTACTTCTTTGCATGTGTCTTTCCACAAGGTTTTCAGTCCTTTCCATATCTCTTATACTTTGCTTGGGGTTTCTATTTCTAGGGCTTGGTACCGATTGTGTAGTGCCACTTTGTAGAGTTCGGATGTACCTATATCCTGAAATTGCTGTGTGTTGAATTTAACCCTTTCTTCCCTGTGCTTCATGCATTTTAACTTCAGCTGGATCTTTGCTGTGAGGAGGTGGTGGTCAGATCCTGCGTCTGCACCTCTTCTGACTCTGACATCCAGCAGAGAGTGTCTAAACTTCTGACTTATTCAGATGTGGTCTATCTGATTTTCTGTGGTGTGGTCAGCAGACACCCAGGTGGCTTTATGGATGTTCTTGTGTTTGAATACTGACCCACCAATGACCAAGTTGTTATCTGCACAAGCTGCTGCGAACCTCTCTCCATTCTCATTCATGGTCCCTAGTCCTTCTCTTCCCATTGCTGTCTCAAAGCCGTTGTTATTGCCCCCTATCTTTGCATTCATGTCTCCCATCAAGATCATGACGTCCTTCCTTTTCCTGGCCTGTAGAATAGTGTATAGTTGGTTGTAAAATTGGTCCTTTATTTCATCATCCGTGCCATTGGTGGGGGCGTAGCATTGTACCACTTGGAGGTTTATTTTCTTGTGTGTGGTTTGAAATTTGGCAGTGATGATCCGTGAGTTGATGGGTTCCCAGCTGAGAAGGGCCTTTTTTGCTTCCTTGGACAGCATGAACGCTACTCCCTCTGTGTGTGGTGCAGAGTCATCAGGATGTCCTGAGTAGAGTATGGTCTCTCCACTCGCCAGCTTGACCTGCCCTGACTGGAGCCACCTGGTTTCTCCCAGACCAAGGAGGGATGTCCCGTACCTCCTCATCTCCTCTGCTATCACTGCTGCCTTTCCACCAGCATACATGGTCCTCACATTCCATGTCGCTATGGTGGTGGGTCGCTTTGAGGACAGAAGCCGCTTCAAACGTACAGTCTCCTTGCGGTTTTCCATGCACGTCGTCATATTTTCTTTAGCTTGGTTCGCTGCAGAGGCTTCCTTCCCAAGGCTTGAGGATTTTCTGATTTTCGTCGATGTTCCCGTAGCTGAAGGCTTTTTACAGGGTGGAGTAGCTGGTCCCACGCCCAACCCCCACCTTTGGGGGAATGTTTTTGGAGTTGGCTTGTTAGTCCTCTTCCCTCCCCTATTGTCTTCCAGGTAATGGGTTACAGCCTCCTACCACGGGAGGCCAGACAGGGTTTGGGTCGTGTACAAGCTGTCTCGGCACATCAAGCCCAACCAACTCCTGCTGCTGTGTATTGAAAGCTGCACTAGGCAAGCTAGCCCTACCAGCAGCGCGAGACAGTTCAACCAATTGCCTGGATTTAATAAATAAGCAAATATAGCATGGAGGTGCGATCACTTGCAACACGTAAACTTGAGCGCGTCTCATAACTGAACAGAAACTCAACGTATGCCTCTCAGAAATTTAGCCTATCTATAGAAAGATTGCAAAGATCAAAACGAAAAGAAATAGGCAACTCTCTAATTGTGTAATCTGTATGTGCGATGTGATTCATGATCAGTAGGCCAGCAGCTCCCCGGCCCGTAACGCTTGTGATTCGCGGATTAATTGCAAAGTTTAACCATCATAGTGTGAGAGTTTATCAATTTGCAAGTCCTGTCAGTTTAAACATAAAGCGCAAGAAGACTGGAACTTGTGCGCTGTTTTCTGACAGCCTTACTAAAGCGTAATTTTGTCGCGCCAAAGTTTGACCGGTGAGTGATGTAGATGAGTGATGTAATGAGTGATGTAGATGAGTGATGTAGATGAGTGACTGCTGCGCTTTAACTAAGAGAACGAGCAGAGAGAGTGAAAGCCCCGGTCGCGCGCGCACTCTCACCGTCTTCAAACACACACACACACACACACACACACACACACACACACACACACACACACACCTCTCTCTCTCTCTCTCTCTCTCTCTCTCACACTCTCTCTCTCTCTCTCTCTCTCTCTCTCTCTGGTCCGTGAATGACACGTCCGATTCGTGAACTAATGAGTCATTTGAACCGATTCACTTTAATGAATGGTTAAAACAACTGATCATCACATCCATAACGCATGCATATTTTCCTTTTTTGGGGGTGCTTAAATATATTTTAGAAAAACATATTTTGCCTGTCAATTCCCCAGATGGGGTGCTCTGAGAATATGCATTTCCAATTTAAATATTGTAAGTAGTTTTTTTTTTCTGAGACATTTCACCTGTCATTATGAGTTCAAATGTCACATCCATAACGCTGGAATTGCCCAACAATACTATCAACATAAACGATAAAACATGAAACAATAACCCCCTGCTCAAAATGAGAAATGGACTATGCCTACACTACCCAGAATTCTTTGGGATGGCATAAAATGAGGAACAGGAAGGCCGTACGTCCTCTTAAACACCCACCCCCGGAACACATGCTGCAGACATGAACCCAGAAGGTTAGTTTTGCAAATGAGGATAAAACTAATAATTGATGTAAACTCCAAATAAAGGAAATAAAGAAATAAATCTCTTGGTGCCTTTTATCAGTCTAATTTGCACCTCAGACTAGACAAAGTTACCAAACAACGAGAAACAAACATTTATAGAAAGAATATAAACCAAACAAACACAGGGCATACACCACAACCAGGGGTGACTTAGGAGATCGTCACATCTGCTTTTATGTCATTTTTCCTTTTTTATCAAAAATATTCACAAATATTATTAGCTATAGCATGAAACACTGATATTCCGATTGTCAAATATGTGCAAGTGGATGTGTTTTGTTGTTTAAACACCTTCATAACGATAGCGTTAGTTGAGCTGTATGTGCATGTTAGTTTGTTTCACAGTTCAGAGAATCGGATCTGTTGGATTTACAACACGTCAATTCCTCCACTTCTCACGAAATACATGAACGTAAGTGGCCGGTGAACTGGGAGAAGAACAGGGTAAAATGTGAAGCTACTTACACAATGTGTATCTGATATGAATAAAATGTGTCGTCTTATTATAATGAAAAGGATTATTATTGCCGCTTCCATAGAAATCAGCAAACTCAAAATCATTGTTTTGTTAGTACGTATGTGTATTTAAATGTCTGAAACCTAAAATAAACATTATGTGGTTGAAAACACTCAATAGTTGTGATATATGACCGCACTGGCTCAGCGCCAGCCAACGCACGAAAGCACATTTGTCACGTGACATATAGCCTAGCGGCTGCAGCAAAGAACGTATATTTATACTTCTATACTCTTTAGCTGCTGTGCAGAGCAGTGCGTAGAAGACAGCAGCTGTCTTCTACGTTTCTATCAAAAACGAATAAATTATAGTTTTTTTTATTTAAAATAAAAGCGATTACAAAGGAAATGTTTACTGTTCATGTTTTTTGTTTTGTTTTTTATGGAAAAATCCCATTTACAAAACAGATCGGCATTACATTTTTCCTCTCGCGCACCCCCTGGTGGCAGCTCGCGTACCACACTTTGGGAATCCCTGGCCTATAGCATTGATTACTGTGGAGGGAGCGGTGTGGGGATTCAAATAATTCAGCAGAAGCAGGGATGTTTAGACCAGAAGGAAATCCCCGTCCCCCCTGGCAAATCACACTTTACTTAAAACCATGATTTAAAAACTTTATTTAGGCTATTGAAAAAAAAAAAAAAAAAAAAAAAATATATATATATATATATATATATATATATATAGAGAGAGAGAGAGAGAGAGAGAGAGAGAGAGAGAGAGAGAGAGAGAGAGAGAGAAGAGAGAGAGAGAGAGAGAGGGGCTAGGCCATATATAAAGTTTTTTTTTTTTTTTTACAGAACTGCTTTTGAAATTATGATTGGTATTATTATACAGATGTAAAGACGTTCTGTTGGATACTATTTGTTCCTTAGTGTAAAATGGAAATACATGGTAATTTTATTTTCTAAATATAAGCAAAAAACTATATGGTGTAACAGAGTTTTAGAACTAGACAAATCTCTCTGCATTAATAGCGAAATATAAAATTTAGTTACAATAGTCTCTGTTTGCTTGGGATTTGAACCCGTGTCATCTTAATGATCGAACCGTAAGTTCTGCCACTCGGCCATGTCGTAACTCACTGAGAAATGCCCAAACGTTTATTTCTCCGGTGTGTGGCTCAAATGAGCGAGAAAACGTTTTACATAAAATGAAACGTTGAAGGATCAAGATGGCGGCAGGCAGAACAGGCCCGATCACAACTCTCTTAGTATATGGATTATTTTTTAACGTTGTAAGACCAAATAACGTAAGTTATGACTATAACTATGGATCTATGAGACCGAATGATGACCGTCACCACGGTCTTACCTTGAATGACGCCATTCTACAAGCTCTCCTCGAGACCTAATGTAAACAATGTCAGATGACTGACCCCAAGTGGTTGGTTCCCTATAAAACATCCGGATGAACCGAACACTTCCTCTTGCCTGGAACGCCTCAGTTCATCCAGAGTGACAAAAAATGGTGACGGTCATCATTCGGTCTCATAGATCCATAGTTATAGTCATAACTTACGATCTATTTCGACCTCATTCAGACCGTCACCACGGTCTTACCTTGGATGACTAGTGCCATCAAAGTCACGAGGGATGGAAGCCTCCCCTTCTTTACATCCCCGCTTAGCGGCCGAAAGCAGAATTGTGGACCCAAGCGTACTTGGGTCTGCCACATTGACCCTGTAAAACCTGGCAAAGGTACAAGGTGAGCTCCATGATGCTGCTGCGCATATGTCCGATAGTGCCACCCCCTTCAGTGCCGCCCAGGATGTGGCCAGGCTCCTGGTAGAATGAGCTACCAGGTTCACTGGGGCTGGTAAATTCTGACTGGAGTATGCTTGTGCAATAGTGTCTACTATCCAATGTGATAGACGCTGTTTCGAGGCTGGTTTTCCGGCACTTTTCTTATCAAAGCACAAAAACAACTGAGAACGTGAATGTCGTAATGACTGTGTGCACTCAATGTATGTGCGAAGTGCTCGGACTGGACATAAGGTAGTAAGATCAAGCTCTGTACAGGAGAGATCAGGATCAGGCTGAAACGCTGCAAGTTCAATTACTTGATTGATCGTGCAAGTATTAAGAACTTTAGGCAGGAAAGCAGGGTTCGGCCAAAGAGAGACCCCTGAATAGTCTGCTTTCCATCTCAGACAGTCTTCACTTACGCCGGTTTCACACTGCACGCGTTAGCAGAGCGTTAGCAGCGCAGGAGCAGTGCATATGGTGAGCGGAAGCAGGACATGCGCGTTTTGCTTTCATACTGGCAGCGTTTGACGCGCGCGGCGTGTTTACAGACAAAGTACTCTATAATGGGTAAGTTGGCATTACTTTATTTCGTTTTCAAATACATTTAAGAGAAAAGACTTGTCAAGAAGCTTATTTTATTAATTAATAGGCTATATTATATAACTTGGTTCATCTTTGTTTTTGTTGACTTTGTTTTCTTTTTAAATTGATGAAGGTCATTTGATTGACTGTTTAAAACACAATAGATATCATCAATGCGCTTTTGGGTAAAACTGCTGTGTATTTTGGCCATGATCAATGCATTGTCACTTTAATTCAGCGTAAGCCGCACGTCAAAAATAGACCAGACGCCGAAACGATCGCGGCACTGCTGCTCCTGCTCTGCTCCTGCTACGCGCTGACGCGCTGCCTCTGCGTGCGGTGTGAATGCTCTAATCTGTTAACATGGGCGCCGAAAAAAATACGCACTGCTTACGCCCTGCTAACGCGTGCAGTGTGAAACCGGCGTTACTGTTAAAGAATGTAACTCACCCACTCTTTTTGCTGAACAGATAGCAAGAGGAAAACTGTTTTCCACGTTAGCGATTTAAGATCCGCTTGGGCCAACGGTTCAAACGGGGCTCTAGTATGGAAGTAAAATAATGACAAATGTTTTTGAAACAAAAAGCCTGTTGAATTGTACTACTTGAAATAAATATGCATTACATTAACCCTGCTTGTATTTTAATGCATTGTATTTTTAGGGCTTGTATTTTTATGGGCTGAAATTTAGCATGGTTGAATATTTAAGCTGTGAATATTTCAATTCAAAACATTTCAAACACATTTTCATTAGTAAAATTTCAATAATCCATTTTCACCTTTCATATTTCACTTCCAAAATATTCAAACTGATTAAAAATACAACCTATAATATTCAACAGGCGGTTTTCGGTCCATTTTATTTCGCTTTCAAATTCGCTTCCTCAAATTCAGTGGTTTAAATTCGACAGTAAATTCAACGTTGACATCCAGGAAAAGCAGGAGATCACCGAGCATAATCTCCATCTGCTGTTAGTCGACCTCACCAGCAGGGGGTGCAAACGCGTGTTGTTAATGAAGATAGAGTTAGCCATTCATTTATGAAAACTGTACAACAATTGAGCATGCATTACGTTTTTTGTGATGATTATCTGGGTCAGTATATATGCGGAAAAGACGATTAAGGCACAAAAGCTGTTTTTATGTTTCATTCATTAACTTCATTGTTACTTTCCCTGTGTAGCCTTACATGTTATCAGCTTTTTCTACCATGAACGGGATTATCGGTTTCCCTCAATACCATATCATCATACTCAAGGATTCCCTTTCTGTCGGGACAAAACTGGCAATTCCTGTAATGGAATAATACAGTGATATAAAAGACAAAACTCGCACCTTTATTGAGGAAGTATGCCAACATACATGTACTGCATTAGATTAAACTGGGAAGGTTCATAGCACTTTCATATTGTTGTTCTATATTGTTAGTTTAACTGTAAATCGCTTTGGATGAAAGCGTCTGCGAAATGACTAAACGTAAAATTGTCTTGACATTCGCATATTTAGGGACCGTCTCTAAAGTAAACCTTTCTAACTTCAATAGCAAACTTCAATTTATTTGAATAAATTGCACATTATGCCTGACACCTACATGAACACTTTACAGTTAGTTTTATGACTGTAAGTCGTTCTCTTCAAATGCTATTGAAGTTAGAAACGTGTATACCAATGTCGTATGTAACTTTAGAGATGGTCCCTAAATGTGCGAATGTCAAGCCAACTATGCCAGTATCACTGGGAAACGCTGAGCATTAAACTTTGCGCGTTAAGTTCATATTCTGAGTCCTTCTGCTTGCCTGCGAGTTTGGTCTTTTATATCACTGTATTAGTCCATTAAGCTACGTTAAGCGTTTTATATGTCCAGCAGGGGAATCCTGAGGTATTGAGGGAAACCCTAGTAATGCATGCAGCACAATCGCCGCAACTAAACAACCAATAGATTATGTCAAACTCAAATGTAACATTGGACCTGTACATCCGCGTCGGGGGAATAACATTATAATCTCGTTCACGGTAGAGAAAGATGCATGTAGGCTACACAGGAAAAGTAATCGTGAAGACACTGAATTTCACATAAAACAGACGTCATAATCACAGAAACACTTACATTGTTGTAAATTATTTTTTATGATTGAATGGCTTGCTCTAACTGCTCTATCTTCGTCAACAACACGCGCTTGCACCCCCAGCTGGTGAGGTCGACTAACAGCAGATGGAGATTTTGCTCGGTAATCTACTGCTTTTCCTGCAGTTCCTGGATGTCAACGTTGAATTTACTGTCGAATTTAAACCACTGAATTTGAGGAAGCGAATTTGAAAGCGAAATAAAATGGACCGAAAACCGCCTGTTGAATATTATAGGTTGTATTTTTAATCAGTTTGAATATTTTGGAAGTGAAATATGAAAGGTGATATAGATTATTGAAAATGTACTAATGAAAATGTGTTTGAAATGTTTTGAATTGAAATATTCACAGCCTAAATATTCAACCATGCTAAATTTCAGCCCATAAAAATACAAGCCCTAAAAATACAATGCAGTAAAATACAAGCAGGGTTAATGCAATGCATATTTTTTTTCAATAAGTACATTTCAACAGGCTTTTTGTTTCAAAAACATTTGTCATTATTTTACTTCCATACTCTAGTCAGTGATTGTAGAACCATGGGAAGATCCCAGGATGGTGATCTTAGCCTTTTCTCTGGATAGAGGCGACGTGCCCCTTTGAGGAATTGATTCACCAACATGTGTTTTCCAATGGACAAACCTTCCACAATACTGTGAAAATGAGAAATAGCCGCCACATAAACTCTTACTGTGTTGACTTTTCTTCCCGATTCTAAAAGAGACTGAAGAAAGCATAAAATAGAATCAAGACCACAATTTGTGGGGTCCAAGTTTTTGTCCTGGCACCAGTTAGAGAACACACGCCATTTGCTTGAGTAGTTATCCCAAGTAGAAGGTGCTTTAGCATTGTTTATGGTTTTCTTTACTGCCTCCACCAGCTGACAAGAGAGGGGCTGAGTAGGGGCCAAACCCAGAGTTGTAACGTGTCTGGATGAGGGTGCCAGATCTGACCGTCCACTTGAGAGAGAAGGTCTGCTCTGATTGGTAGTGGCCACGGATGGCCCTGTACCAGACGTAGGAGAAGTGGGAACCAATGTCTCTTTGGCCATTTCGGGGCGATTAGTAAGACCCTGCACTGTCCCAGATCCACCCGTTTGAGCACATGAGGAATCAATGGTAGGGGAGGAAAAGCGTATAATATACCTTCCGGCCACTCGTGAGACAGTGCATCCAGTCCCAAAGGCCCACCTTGGCCGTTCAGAGAGAACCACATCTTGCAATGAGTCGTCTCGGCTGATGCAAACAGGTCGGTGTGGGCTTTTCTAAACCGTGCCCATATCAGATTCACCACCTCCGGGTGTAATCGCCATTCCCCCGGGAGAGGTCCAGTTCGGGAAAGGAGATCGGCTGCCCGGTTCACTACTCCGGGTATGTAGACTGCCCTGAGAGATGCAAGTCTCGGGTAGACCCAAAACCGAAGTCTCCTGGTTTCTTGGAGGCAGCGCAATGACCTGGTGCCTCCCTGGTGATTGATGTGATAAACCGCCGACATATTGTCGGTCCTTACAAGGACATGCTTGTCCTGTAAGAATGGAATCAAGTGTCTCAAAGACAGATAGATAGCTCTCAGCTCCAGCACATTGATGTGTTCCATGGTACAGGGAAACACCCATGAGCCTCTGACTGTTCTGCCTTGCCAGACAGCCCCCCAACCTGTCAGAGAAGCATCGGTTGTCACCACCATTCTCCTTGCTGGTATATTCCCTAGAGGAACCCCTTGATCCAACCTGCTGCTTCTTATCCATGGACGCAGAGCCTGCACACATTTCTGTGTGACCTTCAGCTTCACTCGCCTGTGTAACTTGGGGTTGAGTTGAAATTTGTTGATCCACCATTGCAATGGTCGTGCTTTGAGCAGTCCCAGAGGCACTACCTTTATTGCTGCCGATATCATCCCCATTAACTTTTGGAACTGTGCCAACTCCATCCGCTTGCCTAAGCGAAAAGATTGTGCCAGGGTGGATAACTTTGTTACCCTCTGTGGGGACAGAGATGCTCTCATAGTTAGGGTGTTCAAAACTAACCCGACAAATACTGTTTCTTGTCGTGGTTCGATATTGCTCTTTTCGTGATTCATGCGGAACCCGAGTTCTTGTATATGGTTGATAACAGCCTCTGTATCTCTTAAAACCTTGTGACGGCTTGGTGCACATATCAACCAGTCGTCCAGGTATGGGAGGATTTTTATACCTACAGCCTGAAGAGGGTGAAGGGCGGCTGACACCACTCTGGTAAACACACGGGGAGAGAGGGAAAGACCAAAGGGGAGGACCGTGAATTGATATGCTTGGCCTTGAAAAGCAAAGCGAAGGAACTTCCTGTGATCTGGATGAATAGGCACATGGAAGTATGCATCTTTGAGGTCCAGTGTCGTAAACCACTCGTTTGGTTCTATAACCTCCAAGATTTGGCCAGTGGTTAGCATCTTGAATGGCAACACTTTTATGTACGCATTCAGACGTCTTAGGTCTAAGATGGGTCGGAGACCACCATCTTTTTTGGGCACAAGGAAATAGTTCGAATAAAACCCAGTGCGCTGTTCGTTGGATTGTAGCTGAGTAATTGCCTTCTTCCTCAGAAGGGTTGCTATTTCTTTGGATAAAATGTTTGCCTGGACTGAGTCCTTGACCACAGTTAAGTGGATACCTGAAAACGAAGGAGGTCGTCGCCGGAACTGGATCCTGTATCCGTTTTTTATCGTAGTGAGTACCCAACGATCTGAGATTTTCTTTTCCCAGCTGTCCAGGCATAGCTGGGAACAGATTCCGGCAACCCCTCCTGGATTGCTACGCGGTTCCCCCATAGGGCCCTGAGCCCCTGGGGTTCCGCCTTATTTGTGGTGCATCTCTTACTGAAGTACGAGACCGAGCCATTTGTGAATGTCGCGGTGCTTGTCTGGCACCTCGGCTGTTATCAAACCCCAGAGAATGAGTATTTTGTCTTCCATTAAACTCCCATGGTCCTGGTCGACTAAAAGGGGGAGGATAAGGGTGCTGATAGCCTCGATATGATTGCCTAGTTGCCTTAGTTGCCCAAACGTGCGTTGCACTGATTCTCTTCTACGCCGCGCTTGTTCTGCTTTATCAAGTGTCGACTGAGAGTCTGGATGAAACACCCGACCTGGTGTGACAGGCATGTAGGTCAGCTCCTTCCTGATCGTATCAGGCAGGGAAGTCTGTGCCAACCAAATCTGTCTACGAGAAAGTATTGCAGATGACATAGAGGCCCCAATGTCTCTAGTAAGCTGAGCGTGCGTAACCAGGGCTGCATCGACCAGCCCCATAATGTCCTGATCCTCCGGATTTATAAGTTTCCGTAAAGAAGCCAGAATTATGGCTAAGGCATTACCAGATCGGGCTGCACGTGTGGCTGAGTTGTAGGTTCGACACACCAAGTTATCAGTCTTCTCACACTCTTTCCGGGGACACCGTGGGTCATCAGTCACCCGGTCTAGACCCAAGGGTATTAAAGATGCCATTTCACGCTCCACTGCTGGCATACCTCCCATGCCCGTTTCTGTAGCATATTTTATATTAGCAAAACGTCTGCAACCAGAATTGAACTGGGGCGCAGCTTTGGGGTTATTCCAAGCTTTGCTTAGCATTTGTGAATAGTCCTCAGTAACAGGGATTGAAACAGATGGTTGGGACTGGGAGACCCCAGCCCATACTCCTTGCACTACTGATGCCGTTGATGCCTCAGCTGGTGTCTCCAGACCTAAAATTCGTGCAGCACTTAGAATTCTCGTAAGAATGTCAGGTTGTGTACTGTCTCTATCATTAGCAGAAGACCTGGACTTATCTCCTTGATCTTCTTCACCCATATCCTGATCATTACTGCCAAAAAGAGAGTCATGAGCATGGAGAGAAATAGTGTCAGGAATGTTACCTCTTCCCCCCTGCTCTGGAGGGATATCGTCTTCAGAGACAACAGATGGAACTGCATGCTGTTGTGCATTTAACCCCATATTCTGGGGCCTAAAATGATCCATCTTGCCAGCCAAATCCCGTAAAGTTGCTAGAATTTGCATCTGGGTATCAGCTTGAGGGTCTGAAGCCCTTGACCTTCTCCCATCAGAACAGCTAGGTCCATCATGAGCTTCACCAGGAGATTTTTCCCGTCTCCGTTTAAGGGAGCGTGCATCAGTCATTGATCCTGATGCTTCTCTATCATGAGTTGCCCGTTCAAAAAGGCTAGCTCTTTGCACCCTCTCTTGTAAGGAGAATTCAGCTGCGGCCAGACATGGTTTCTCAATGTCCTCCAGCAAATGGGCCATACCCAGACATGATGGACACTCCCGGTGTCCATCCTGAGGATGCATGATAGCATGACAAAAACGGCACAGAGGTTGACTCATGATTATAACACAGCTGCGTACAGTTGTAATTCGGATAACACACAAAATTAAAAATTAATATTAATACTCTACTCCTGCACACAGGAGTTTGGCAAATAATATGTAATTGTGTGAATTGTTTTTTTTTTTTTTTTGCAAAACACCTATCTATGCGCGAACGCACGGACCAAAACAGGTGACAGAGTCCCCTCAGCTGCGAACAGCCGATCAGCGGGGTAAACAAATAAACCTCCTTTTCAATTGATTTAAATAATAGAGCAAGAAATAAATAATTAATTTACTCACCACATCCGTACGCTTTTTAAGCGTCGGAATACAACCCCTACAAAACAAATATTAACATGAATCAAATTCGTAAATTTGTAATGTAAATAATACCAACCACTCACCTGAAATATAGAAGAAAAAGGAAAAAATTACCGCAATCCTCAGGGACACCAGGCGCCTGCACTATAGTGACGGATTGAATGGGTAAGATTTCCAAATATCAGCGTGTACACGCGGATTTTCTCAAAACCGGTCTCAGAAGAGGCGAGAAAGGCAAAGAGGAAGTGTTCGGTTCATCCGGATGTTTTATAGGGAACCAACCACTTGGGGTCAGTCATCTGACATTGTTTACATTAGGTCTCGAGGAGAGCTTGTAGAATGGCGTCATTCAAGGTAAGACCGTGGTGACGGTCTGAATGAGGTCGAAATAGATCATCAATTCACTTAAAAAACCTGTTGGCATCAACCCACTTCCGAACTTTTATAGATACGGAAAGTATGCTAACAATGCTGATCTGTTAGACCAACAAACAAACTTTTTGGATATGGAAAACACACTCTGGCTGTGACATTCATCTTCCCATCTCTGTACAATCCAGTGAAGAAGCGCAGAAAGACACAAACACGACTTCTACAGTGACGCACTGATCATAATGATTTGTTTGATGTTATCTGGAGATATTCATCCCTGCCCTGGACCCCTCCATACTAATCCAGGGAAGGAAGTTAACACAACAGTGGATGTAACCCGCAATACATCTATCTCACAGATACGCACTTATTGTAGTGACAAATCATTATTGGGTCATGTTCAACAATCTAACCTTGCTCATCGTCTCTGCACGTCGGGCCATGTTGGGGTCTTACCGCCTGCTCGGAGTGTTGCTCTCGATGCGGCGGCTGGGCTGATCCTGCACACACTCCTGCACACACTCCGCTGGCACACACTCCGCCGGCACACACTCCGCCGGCACACACTCCTCCTGCACACACTCATGCACACACTCCTGCACACACTCCGCCGGCACACACTCCGCCGGCACACACGCCGGCACACACTCCGCCGGCACACACTCATGCACACACT
This sequence comes from Chrosomus eos, assembly GCA_036326025.1. Taxonomy (NCBI): domain Eukaryota; kingdom Metazoa; phylum Chordata; class Actinopteri; order Cypriniformes; family Leuciscidae; genus Chrosomus; species Chrosomus eos. Next base: position 29,183 of record JAZAVI010000696.1, on the reverse strand, counting down.
CCTGCACACACTCCTGCACACACTCTGGCCAGTAAAGTTTTTTTTTTTGTTCTAAAGTTTGTTCTATTCTGTTTCGTTTGTTTATTATTTTTATTTTTTTTTTACATATTCAATCAGTCTCACTCTTGTTTTTTTAATAAAAAAAAAAATTTTTGTAAACATTTTTTTTGTGTTTTTAATAAACAGATAGCCTACAAACAGATATATAATAGTTCACTGTTCATCCAAATAAAAGTATATAGCCTATGTATACTACATGTATACTATACATTGTATAACCAAATTATCTTTAATTAATTCTACAATTATTAATTTAACATGCAGTTTCTACTCCACCAAATGTTAGTTTGTTTCATTATTGGGTAACACTTTATTTTAAGGCACGGCGCCATGATTCCAGGTTTGGATGGGCCAGACCAATTGTGGGTGGGCCAGACCAATTGTGGGTGGGCCTTAAATTACAAACGTTATCCAGTCACTGTTTCGTAGGCTATACATAATATAGATTTTAACCTGTTAAGCTTCACCCCCAATTTTGAAAAATCCCCAGAAATGGCATACCCAAACTGAAACAGATACAGTTCATGAACCATTTGTTCTAAAAGCACAAGTATGATCTCATTTTAAAGCTGACACCTGGCAGTTTATTGCTAATGTAGAATTAATTATTGTCATAATGAAAAATAAATGTTATAAATAGCTTCAAAGTTTTGTCAAGTTATTAGAAATTTATTTTTATGAAATATTTTCATGAAAATAAAATTGAAGTTGGCCCTGTAGCAATCTAGAAATGCACTGCAGCTAAAGCCACATGTCTGACCATGTTATATTTAAAATCTGAAGATGATATGTCTAAAACTCTTTATTTAGTTAAATGTTTTTCAAGATCATGTCAAACGACTTTATTTTGATTAGACTCTAAAAAGCAAACTGATGTTTATTGTCATTTTCTAAGCATCTATTCAGTCTATTTTCTCTATTGTGTTGTGGTCTAAACGATCTCCATTCAGTGTCAGTCTCCCCTGCACACATTCACACCTCTCCAGCCTCTGGTTATTGCTCTAAATATGCTTTCTTTTGTCTGCATTATAATTACTAACGACTGGCTATTCACACTGTTTCAACCCCTAATCTCTTTTAGGGAAAGTTCTCAAAGTTCTCACCTTACATTAGAGGTCTGCACTCCCGCGGGAGTCCCGCGGGACCCGCGGGTCGCGACGCAAAACAGTGCGGCGCGGGACAAATTTTGAAAGGTCATTGCGGGAGCGGGCGGGATGATGAGGTGCACTTGCGGGTGCGGGCGGGAGGGAGGATTCGCTGCACTCCCGCAAATTAAATATGAGTGTAAAGCTGAGACCTGCACTCCCGCGGGACTACCGCGGGAAATAAAACAACTAGAAACAAATAAACCGTTATTTATCTAATGCACAAGCAACAAGGATAACTAAAATGAAAACGATTTACTGGCGCAAGGTCGGAAGCTAACTCTCGCGTGGTTCATTCATAGGCGCAGCAGAACAGCCAAACCTACCACACAGAGGCAATGTCTGCACCACATGACAGGTGGATTGTTTAGTGCTACAGATATTATTATTAAAGAAAGGAACATGCAAAACTACATAACCAAACAAAGAAAAAGTCTGATATTTGGAAATTTTTTAGTAGCCTAGTAGGCCAATGCGACAGCAATGGAAAGCACCATCCTTTTGCGAGCTGTTACAAATGCAACAAAATACTCACGTAAGTCTGTAACTTCAGGTCTGAAGTGTCATGTGTGCACCGTTTTGAAAGGCAAACTTCCCTGACGTTTACGGCAAGTCAGTCGAAAGTGTCAAGTGCACTAAAAGATGTAACAGAAAAATGTGCAAGCTTCCAAGTTCCAGCACAGCATCGGAGAGGGCTTTCAGTATTTGCGGTCGCTCGCATGCTGGAGCAGAGACGGATTAATCTGAAGCCCTCATCAGTGAACGACATGCTATTCCTAAAAATAAAAAACTAGGCGGGATTTTGCGGGCGGGAGCGGGACGAAACTTGATTGTCGCGGGCGGGAGCGGGAGAAAATAACATATATTTTTGCGGGAGCGGGACAAAATCTTGCGGGAGCGGGCGGGAAAAATCCGTCCCGCGCAGGTCTCTACCTTACATTTGAAACTATATAAAATGACCTTCTTGAAAAAAGAAACATTTCAGCAAGCAGTCCTATTTAGAAATATTCATAAATATAACAGCTAGGTAGCAGGTGCACCAAGGGCTAGCTAGCATGTTAGCTTAGCACACCATCAATACACGACAATTTATGAGATTAAAACCATGTTTGTGCTCTAAAACTTACTTTATAGCACAAGTCGAGTGTTTTAAATAACCTTCTGTGCTCTGATTTGGCTTCAGATAAAAAAAATCGGACAGAAAATATAGTATTTTATAGTATTCACGATTATAAAGTCTATATCGATTAGCATTACATTATAAATATAATCTATTATTATGAAAATACCTGACATGGCTCGAAGAACACAGGTAAACCAAATATCATTGCAATCATGTTTATTGTCTTCAAAACATCTTTATCTGCATGTTACAGCGATCTCTGTTAGTGTTTACGTCGTGATGGACTTCCTGAAATGTCACATGATATGATTCTTCTTCGTGTTCCAAATTTGGACTGCATATGTGCACAGGGCGCCCTCAGGCTGCCTGTATGTATTGAAAACACAGTACATCAGAGTCTCCAGCGCTCATAATGATTAAATCGACGCATTTGGGTAGATATTCAATAAATATGATTCCTGTCTATATAAATCTGATGTAAACCTATGAGAATCTATCAATATTTCTCCAAATCTGTACACTTTTGAGCTAAAAGCCCTGATGGACGTTGTTTTGTCAAGCTCTGTTGTGACGATCTCACTGGAGTTTTTTTCTGAATGAGAGCGGCTGACGCTCATAATTCATATCAAAGGTATCGACTCATTTTTTGATTACATAACTCCAGACACAAATTAAGACATAACTGTCACTATAAGATTCTCAGAATACAATAGTGGTCAAATATTAAACCTTCAGTCTTATATCTTTTTAATGATGTATAGTTTGTCAAGGTATTAACATTAAATCTGATAGTAACTTTGAACGATTTAAAAAAAAAAAACGCTCAGAGCGCCCTCGCTCTGGCGAAGGTTAACAGGTTAATAGCTTGATGCTCTTATTTTATTGCATTGTTAAAAAGTTTCGGTGCATATGGAGTCAGGACGGACCTATCCGCGAACGCTCTCCTTGGTTCTGACCAGAGAAGAATGCCATATTATTCCATTACGCATCATACCTGCAGGGCTGCGTTTCCTGATAAAGAAAAAAGCGGTGTTCTTAATAAGAGAAGCACTTCAGAAATAGTTGAAATTGCATTTATTAGGACTCAGGGATAGGCAGAGGCTGGTCGCGCTAGCTGCGATAGTCGCACTATAGTCAAGTCAAGTCATCCTCATTTATATAGCGCTTTTAACAATGTAGATTGTTTCAAAGCAGCTTTACAGAGACAAACATATAATTTAAGGTAAAAAAGAATGGTTTGGTTTTATAGCGGTTCTTGAATATGTTGTTTCCAGCTTAAGTTAGTTTTGATTGATTCACTTCCGACGAAATGATCACCTGTTATTAAATTAGGGTCCGCTAAGACGACGCCGTTCTCTCCAAATAAACTTTAAATGCGAACCTATGATAAACACTGATGGCGTTTACATGCGCGTTAAGAATTGATTCTATAGTTATGTGCATTTGAATATATGTCTGCGCAGGTTCGTAATTCGCTACAAACCATATAAATTTTGACGCAGAATTTTATTTTATCAATTCGCTGTAGGGAAGCGAAACCGGAATTTCATAGCGCTTTATCTGTAGAGTGGATCCTCCATAGGGAGAGGCTATTTGGCACTTCAGCACTGCGTTGTCATCGGGTCCAGGCGAAGGTCCTTCGTCAAATCTGGAAAACGGCCTGGATCCAGCAGGCTGCAGGAAAACCTCGGGATAAACAAAGACACTAAATTAGTGTAGATGCCATTCTTCTTATGATGTAACGAGTACATCAGGATTTGAGGGAAGTGTTCCCGGTTCCGGCTGGCCTAATCTATGCAGCCTAACAATTAATTATCGAAGTCTATAATGTATTATGTGAATGCTAGGTCAAAGAGATGTGTTTTTAGTCTAGTTTTAAACTGACAGACTGTGTCTGCTTCCCGGACAATGGTAGGAAGATTGTTCCAAAGTTTTGGTGCTAGAGAGGAAAAGGATCTACCGCCAGCAGTCGATTTAGATATTCTAGGTATTATCAACTGGCCGGAATTTTGAGATCGCAATAGACGTGCAGGACTATAATGCGTTAAGAGCTCGCTCAAGTACTGGGGAGCTAAACCATTTAGTGGTTTGTAAGTAATCAGCAATATTTTAAAATTTATACGATGTTTAATAGGCAGCCAATGCAGTGTTGACAGAACCGGGCTAATATGGTCATACTTCCTGGTTCTGGTAAGAACTCTAGCGGCTGCGTTTTGGACCAGCTGTAGTTTGTTTATTAAGCGTGCAGGGCAACCACCCAGTAGAGCATTACAATAATCTAGCCTTGAGGTCATGAACGCATGAACTAATTGTTCCGCATTTGTTGTTTGCATTGATGATTTTGCAAAATTCTTCATCTCCTATAGCAACAAATGAATCAAGTTTTTCATCATGAAGACTACACTGCACTCCCTGATGTGCAGTGTTGTGCCTGAACGCGTTCATATTTTGGGCGAACGTGAACTGAACGTACTGAATTACTGCCTGATGAACGTTACTGTGAACGCGTTCATTCTGGTGTCTGTGAACGCACGCTCTCTCGGGTGCCAGATTTCTATAGAGCCTTCCAAGCGAAAACCCGGCTAAAACACACCGTAAACAGGCCTTAATATGTAGCGAAAAAAACACCCAATCTGGCAACATCAGCCACCAGTGTCGCACGCACCACCGCATGCGTCATCAAAACAAAAAGCAGCCTGTAGTCGACAAAGCAGCGAGCGAGGAGGCGTCATATGATCTCATAAATGAGTTTTATGACAAGGTCGGTGAGAATGGGAAAAATCTTACATTTCTGTGCAAACTTTGCCAGTCGAAAAAATTATTGCTGTCTCTGGTTGTATATGGGCTGTGGCAATAATTAAAAAAAAGAAGCTCGCAGCCACATATGGAAAAAAGAACTATGAAAAAAGAACTATGAACTAGTTCATTTTTTGAAGTATGAACTATGAACTGAACTAGTTCATTTTAAAATTTGTGAACTGAACTTTGAACTAGTTCAAGTAGAAAATGAACTTTCCCAACACTGCTGATGTGATACTGTAGTAGACGTTTGCATAGTTGCATAATTTTCTCTCTGATATTATCGATCTTACAAGTGAAGAAATTCATAAAGTTATTACTGCTGTGTTTCTTGGAAACATCTGGGCTTGAAGCTTTCTTTTTTGTTAGTTTAGCCACTGTTTCAAATAAATACCTAGGATTATGTTTATTTTCTTCTAATAGGTTTGAAAAATAATCAGATCTAGCATCTTTTAAGGCCTCCCTGTAAGCAATCGAGCTCTCCTTCCATGCAATCCGAAAAACCTCTAGTTTTGTTTTCTTCCAGTTTCGCTCCATTTTTCTGGCTGCTCTCTTAAGGGCCCGGGTGTGCTCGTTGTACCACGGCGTTGGACTATTTTCTTTAATCTTCTTTAAGCGCAGCGGAGCAACTGTGTCTAAAGTGCTGGAAAAGAGAGAGTTAAAAGTTTCTGTTGCAATATCAAGTTCTTCTAAGCTATCCGGGATGCTGAGATGATGAAACTGATTAGGAAGATTATTGATAAAGCAATCTTTAGTGGCAGAAGTGATAGGTCTAACATATTTATAACACGGAGTCGGCTTTGCAGCCTCGGCTAAATGTAATTTACACGAGACTAGATAATAATCTGAGATGTCGTCGCTCTGCTGCAGAATTTCAACGGCATCAACATCTATTCCATGTGATAATATTAGATCTAGAGTATGATTACGACAATGAGTAGGTCCTGACACGTGTTGTCTAACTCCAATAGAGTTTACAGTGTCTTTAAATGCCAATCCCAATGCATCTTTTTCATTATCTACATTTATATTAAAATCACCAACAATTAGGACTTTATCTAATTGTATCTAATTATCTAATTGTAATTATTTAGCCAATATTAATTCTGATAGAAAGTCAGCAAATTCTTTGATAAAATTTTTGCGGTGCCCTGGTGGCCTGTATACAGTAGCCAGCAGAATTCTCAAACGTGATTTATCGTTTACACTATATATATATATATTTACATTAAGCACCAACACTTCAAAAGAAGTATATTTAAAACTAGATTTCTTAGTGGTTTTGAGAATATTACTATAAATTACAGCAACACCTCCCCCTTTGCCTTTCGGACGAGGCTCATGTTTATAACAGTAATCTTGCGGAGTGGACTCATTTAAAGTAATGTAATCGTTTGGTTTTAGCCAGGTTTCTGTCAAACACAGCACATCTAGGTTATAGTCTTTAATCGTATCATTAACTATGAGCGATTTTGAAGTAAGGGATCGAATATTCAGCAACCCAAGCTTTATCATTTGCTCATCTGTATTATATTTGTTTTTTATTTGTTGAACATCAATTAAATTTTTAACCTTAGAAAGGTTTGGACGTTTTTTGGATTTCCAAATTCGGGGAACAGACACAGTCTCTATATGATGATATCTAGGTGAAAGAGTCTCTATATGATGAGATTTATCTGACCTTGGTGACGTGAGGCCACTAGCAGACGGTCGGTTTAGCCAGTTTGTCTGCTTCCTGACCTGAGCCCCAGATTATCATGTTTTATCTCTAAGACTATGAGCCAAATTACTAGAGAGAAGAGCAGCACCATCCCAGGAGGGATGAATACCATCTCTTTTCAACAGGTCAGGTCTGCCCCAAAAACTTTTCCAATTGTCTATGAATTCTATATTATTTTGCGGACACCACTTAGACAACCAACCATTGAGTGAACACAATCTACTAACTATCTCATCACTCCTTCCAACAGGAAGAGGGCCAGAGCAAATTACAGTGCCTGACATCGTACTTGCGAGTTCAAACACCTCTTTAATATTAATTTTGGTGATCTCCGACTGGCCAACATGACATCATGACTTTTGCGTAAACATACATGCCACTTTCAAGTCAAGTGGCGTGTTATTTATACGCATTTTGAGCTATCAGCATGTATGCGTGTATATCTACGCCGTTATGTCCGAGTGATTCCGCGTGTATGTACACGCCGTTAAAAATACGACCGAAATAAAGTCAAATTTTGATATACATCTGGGGAGCGATATTTTTCTTACTAGGATGGTAGGGAAAGACTCATAAATGGTATTAACCAGTGACGGGTAGGTTTAGGGACGGGGTTGGGGTAGGTCATATATGTATATATACAGTAATGTAACGTTAAGCCAACGGCGTTCATAAACACGCTGAAAAGCGATTATGCGTGTTGATAGCACGCCAAAAATGGAAATACGAATTGGCGTGTCATACATACGCAGTTTCATGAGATCAGTCTGGACTGGCGGAGTCGAACATCATTAGTGTCGACGTGAATAACAATCTTAGAGAATTTACGATTAGCATTAGCCAGCACTTTTAAATTTGCTTTGATGTCAGGCGCTCTGGCTCTGGCCCCGGCAAACATGTGACTATGGTGGCTGGTGTCTCTATTTTCACGTTCCGTGTAATAGAATCGCCAATTACCAGGGCACAATCAACAGCATTCTCAGTGGGTGTTTCACTGAGAGGGGCAAATCGATTTGTTATGGTAATCGGAACAGAAGAGTGGTTTTTTGATCCGCGACTAGAGCGATTTCTCACCGTCACCCATCTGCCTGGCTGCACAGGCAATAACTCAGCCGGAACCGAATCATGTAAATGGTTCACTATGCTAGGCGCATCCAAAGTAGTATCTAAGGCTCGAGCACACTTACTATCCTCAATTAAAGTTTGGATGCGTGTCTCTAATTCTGAAATCTTCTCCGTCAGCCTGACTGTTTCCTTGCATTTATCACATATAAACCCTATGCCGACGGGGAAGGCTATAGTAAACATATGGCATGAGGTGCAGGTGACAATAACAGGACAAGACATTACTCACCGTGTTTGTTGACTGATTCTTACTCACCTGGGCTTTTAATGAACTCAGATGCGCGGGTGCGCACAAGAAAAATAAATAAATAACTGAGCGCACGGGTGGCGCGTTAGCACTAACGGCTAGCGAGATACTAGCGTGTTGTGCTAACAATAACGGAAGCTAGCGATGTTAGGTTAACCCTCAGAGACCTAAGGGTATTTTTACAATAAATTTTCCGTCTGGTGTTATTAACTAAAAAAGCTTGTAAAACATCAACCCTTTTGTGCACAGACAATTGACACACCTCTTTTTTTTCAGGACAAATTGAACTTTCAGCATATTTGTGTTACATTGATGTCACCTGAATGTAAAATAAGTTATGGGACCATAAAGACAAATGAAAAAATAAATCGGAAATTGAATCACTCAAATATTTATGGAAATCACACACAAATAAATAAAAGCTAAGCAAATTTCCTCTGGAAAACAGTTTGTTCATGTCTTTGGAGTCCTGGAGCACAGGAATAAACATTATAACTTGTACAGAACCAAAACTATTTACATTTTTCCAAAAGAAGTCCAGGCGTTTTCATGAAATTCACTGGTGCCAAGCCTCAAAACAGTTCCTATCAGCAATCACAAAGAGGGCCACATCACAGGCTTTGCATTTATATTTTATTTATTTTATTTATTATTTTATTTATTCTATACTTTTTATACTTTTATACTACATTTATACTTCTATAATACTATTTTACAGTAAATAAATAAATGGCACTTCAGCTGGGTCTATCCTGGTAATCTAGTTCCTCATCTGTCAAAAACCTCTGTTCTCCTGAAAATCCATTATTCAGCGCTCGATTTAGATCTATTTCTCTGTGATTCTCTGTGAAACCTGCGTCTCTCTCTCTCTCTCTCTCTCTCTCTCCACCATGCTCTCCACTTGGTTCGTGCGTGCGTCAGTCTATGGTGCGTCATGACAAAGACGCACCCAATGTTTACGACGGATCAGCCTGTAATTGGTCAAAAACCATCACGTGGATATCCAAAATGGCAGCTAGCATCGAGCTAGCGGCAAATATGATGGAATATTTATAAATTATAGACTTCAAGTGTATCAAAGTTGGATATAAACGTTTGGATTTATTGCTGAAAAACTCCGAAAGTATGCACAAGTTCCAGGCTGGATAGAAAACCTTCTGTAAAGGCTAGAAAGACACCAAAGACACCCCCGTGATGGCTAGCTCGTTAGCTTTCTGCTGGAAAAAACGGTAAGAAAATCGATAAAACTGTCAGCGAGTTATATCATAATTTCTCGGAGCTGATTTTTGGCGTCGTCGACGATGCCGTCGGGCTCAGAGGGTTAATCTGAGATGTTAGGTAAACTGTAATTAGTAGTATAAACAACTAGAAATGATGGTTCAAAACAGAAAGAAATGCGAGGCTTAGACGGAGCTTACAGCCTCTGAGCAAACACACTCACACACAGCAGGCAGGGAGGCAGACAGGAGCAATCCTATAGCGGGTGGCAGAGACGAAGATGTGCTAGGTGATGTTGATCTCAGCTCTCCTTCATCTCCTGGTGGCAGCGATGACTCAGAGACTAATAACCCTCTGGGGACCAGGGTGTTTTTGGGGCCCTTTGGATGTTTTGACATGCACTGACATTTGTGCTTTTTTCAGTTATTTATAAACATGTTAATGGCAAAGGTGTAAATTCACTCTATATAGCACAAACTGTGCTATCATAATATGTGAGCAACATGTATGTACATGTTTGTATTTTTGAGAGAATATCATTTATGCATGGTTATTGAAAAAAATAAAAATGAAAGTTTCTGAAATAAGGCCACAAAACACATATTGATTATTTCTTCACAAGACTTTTAAAAAATTGTATCACATAGTCTACAATATTTGCTCCAAAACTATGTGAGAATCATCCTGACTAATTCAGATAAGTCATAAAAAGTCTTTTAGAATGTGTATGACGTGTTTTGTTTGAGAAAGCTTTATGCGAGGAGGCGTGATCTCTCATTAATATGTGTGGCATTTCACACCTGAGAAAGACAAAGACCCTCCCATAATGGCCCTATTAGGTGCTATCAGGCCATATCATTAGGAGCCTTGCACAAATAATGAGGAGATTTAAAAAAGAATGGCTTTTATATTGTTTGGATTTATTTACAACACACACACACACACACACACACACACACACACACACACACACACACACACACACACACACACACACACACACACACACACACACACACACACACACTGCTTAGAAAAAGTGAACACACCCATGCTAAAGTTGACTAAAAAGAGGAATAAAAAATCGTAAGGACTTAATTTAAAAAATGAGGAAAACTCCAACCTTTAGGGACATGAATAATGTCCTTGAATTCTTTGTGAATGAATAATGTATCGAAAATAATTAAATGTTCTTCTTTAAAATACAGGGTGCATATGTCTGGACACTTCTATCACACACCCTTCACCATATAGTCATGGTTTTATTTCAGTTCAAAGTTCAAAGTTAGAGTTGGAAACATCTTGAAAAGAAAATTGTCTTTTTCCATAAATGTCTTAGTTTGATCATACATATTTCAAAGTTGAGGATTCAAGTCAAGTCAAGTCATCCTCATTTATATAGCGCTTTTAACAATGTAGATTGTTTCAAAGCAGCTTTACAGAGATAAACAATTTTATGGTAAAAGAAATTGGTTTGGTTTTATAGCGGTTCTTGAATATGTTGTTTCCAGCTAAAGTTAGTTTTGATTGAATCACTTCCGTTGAAATGATCTTTTGTTATTAAATTTGGGGCCGCTAAGACGACGCCGTTCTCTCTAAATAGACTTTAAACGCGAACCTGTGATAAACGCTAGGGATGCACCGATACCACTTTTTTGGGAAATGAGTACGAGTACGAGTACTTGCATTTCAGTACTCGCCGATACCGATACCAAGTACTTAATAAAAAAGACATGACTTAAATTTACAGGTAACAGCTTTAGTCATTTAATTTAACAAAAAAACAAGGGACTAGTTTGGAATTAAGAACATTTAAAATGAAAAGCATGTTGTATGCAACATATTACAGAATAAATAATTATAAAAAAAATTATTAAACCGTGACAGTGCAACTCAAGTATTTTTTTCAGTTTGTTGTAAACTCTGCCGCTTTGGACAACACAAGGGGCATTAATTAACATCTTTGCTATTTAGTGCACAATATTTGAATAAACTAACAACATCCACCAACATAGTGCAACTGAGGTAGGTATTAACATCAAATCTAATGGTGTGTTCACACAGAACGCGAATAGAGCGTCAAATACGCGTCTATCGCGTCTAGTTAGACGCTTGAACATTCGCTCGAGTTCAAATTTTTCAACTTGCGCGGAAGACATTCGCAGCAAACGCGTTGCCCAATTCGCGTCATTCGCAACGCCCGGCGCGAATGATGCATCTATTGGCGTCTTTGCATTGACTTTGTATGTAATCTCGCGCAAATAATTAAATTCGCGTTCGGTGTGAAAAGACGACTCACTTAATGGAATAATAATTTAAATACGCTACCCTTTGAGCCTCCTCTGGACAATTTCGCTGAGCACAATTTGCAGTCCGCCTTTGTTTTGTCGTCTTCATTCACTTTGAACACGGCTGACATGTCTCGTCTCGCCTCGCCTTCTCCCCGCTCTGAGCTGCAGCCGGGGCCTGGGGGCGGGCACTTTCAGCGCCTGTGATTAACCCCTTACACGCCGCTCAAACATAGACATTTCTCAGAACGTGGTATCGGTCCCCGGTATCGGGGGACTTTTAACTAGTACGAGTACTTTAGAAAATGTGGTATCGAGGCCGATACCAGATACCGGTATCGGTATCGGTGCATCCCTAATAAACGCTGATGGCGTTCACATGCGCATTAAGAATTGATTCTATAGTTATGTGCGTTTGAATATATGTGTGCGCAGGTTTGTAATTCGCTACAAACTTGTTTGTAATTGCCTTGTAATTTGTAATTCCCTACAAACTACTTGTCTTGCCTATAAATTTGGTGCAGAATTTTATTTTATCAGTTTCGGGCTAGGGACGCGAAACGGAATTGCATAGCGCTTTATCTGTAGAGTGGAATAGGGATCCTCCATAGGGAGAGGCTAGTTGGCACTTCAGTACTGCGTTGTCATCGGGTCCAGGCGAAGGTCCTTCGTCAGATCTGGTAACGGCCTGGATCCGGCAGGCTGCAGGAAAACCTCGGGATAAACAAAGACACTAAATTAGCGTAGATGCCATTCTTGTTATGATGTAACGAGTACATCAGGATTTAAGGGAAGTGTTCCCGGTTCCGGCTGGCCTAATCTATGCAGCCTAACATTGAATTATAGAAGTCTATAATGTATTATGTGAATGCTAGGTCAAAGAGATTTGTTTTTAGTCTAGCTTTAAACTGACAGACTGTGTCTGCTTCCCGGACAATGGTAGGAAGATTGTTCCAAAGTTTTGGTGCTAAATAGGAAAAGGATCTACCGCCAGCAGTCGATTTTGATATTCTAGGTATTATCAACTGGCCAGAATTTTGAGATCGCAGTAGACGTGAAGGACTATAATGCGTTAAGAGCTCGCTCAAGTACTGGGGAGCTAAACCATTTAGTGCTTTGTAAGTAATCAGCAATATTTTAAAATTTATACAATGTTTAATAGGCAGCCAATGCAGTGTTGACAGAACCGGGCTAATATGGTCATACTTCCTGGTTCTGGTAAGAACTCTAGCGGCTGCGTTTTGAACCAGCTGTAGTTTGTTTAATAAGCGTGCAGGGCAACCACCCAGTAGAGCATTACAATAATGTAGCCTTGAGGTCATGAACGCATGAACTAATTGTTCCGCATTTGTCCGTGAGAGCATATGACGTAATTTAAATATATTTTTAAGATGCTGAAAAATGCTGTTTTACAGATACTAGACACGTGACTTTCAAATGAAAGATTGGTATAAAAGAGCACACCCAGGTTCCTAACTGACGACGAAGACTTGACAGAGCAGCCATCAAGTGTTAGACAGTATTCTAGGTTATTATGTGAGGAAGTTTTTAGTCCAATAATTAGAATCTCTGTTTTTTTCAGAATTTAGTAATAGGAAATTACTAGTCATCCAATTTTTTATATCAGCTATGCATTCCGTTAATTTTGTGAATTGGTAAGTTTCGTTAGGTTTTGAAGAAATGTACAGCTGAGTATCATCAGCATAACAGTGAAAGCTAATTCCATGTTTCCTAATTATATCTCCTAATGGTAGCATGTACAGAGTGAACAGCAGCGGTCCTAGCACTGAGCCTTGGTACGTGGAGCCTTGGCACGCCATACTGAACTTTTGATCGATAAGACATCTCTTCATTTACTGCTACAAACTGAAAACGGTCAGATAAATATGATTTAAACCATGCTAGTCCAATTCCACTAATGCCAACATAGTTTTCTAGTCTATTTAAAAGAATGTTGTGGTCGATAGTATCAAATGCCGCACTAAGATCGAGCAACACTAATAGAGAGATACAACCACGATCGGATGATTCATTATTTTGATATAGTTTGCATTGGAACAAACACTATAACATCTTAGTTGATTAGTTTATTGACAAAACATACTATATATTTAACATATGAGCAGACACTCCTAACAAAAGCTTATTTGATGTCAATTTTAGCGTAAAAACTTTATCCAAAACTAGTCAACGAAATGTTTGTCTTTTATTTCGTATGTAACAGTGCGTATCTGTGCATTCATTCATTCATTCATTCATTCATTCATACATACACAGACACATGATTCACATTTAAACAGTATGCTATTTTTGCGTTTACAGAAACCAACGTTATTCTATATCGCGATTAGAACAAAGCACAACAATAAAACACTTACACACTTCTCAGCTGAATCTGTTGCTCCTCCTCGAAGTGAAAATAAACCAGCACTTGTTCTGAGGTATCCTCACATAGCCGCGCAAGACGACAGTGGATTAATCTGACTAAAAAATATAGTGTGTTTACAGAGTTTATGGGCGTTAACGCGTCTCAATGTGTTGCTTCAGATCATTAGCGTTTGAATAGCGCGTGCTCTCCGTGGGCGTCACATTACCAGAGATAATGAGATGAGAGAAAGATAATTAGAATGGCTGACACGTCTCTCTTTTTATATAGATGACATAAACGGAGAATATTTATTTTAGTTTTGATTTAGATCATTTAACCTCTTAACCTTCGCCAGAGCGAGGGCGCTCTGAGCGTTTTTTTTTTTTTTAAATCGTTCAAAGTTACTATCAGATTCAATGTTAATACCTTGACAAACTATACATCATTAAAAAGATATAAGACTGAAGGTTTAGTATTTGACCACTATTGTATTCTGAGAATCTTATAGTGACAGTTATGTCTTAATTTGTGTCTGGAGTTATGTAATCAAAAAATGAGTCGATACCTTTGATATGAATTATGAGCGTCAGCCGCTTCCATTCAGAAAAAAACTCCAGTGAGATCGTCACGACAGAGCTTGACAAAACAACGTCCATCAGGGCTTTTAGCTCAAAAGTGTACAGATTTGGAGAAATATTGATAGATTCTCATAGGTTTACATCAGATTTATATAGACAGGAATCATATTTATTGATAAATCTATCCAAATGCGTCGATTTAATAATTATGAGCGCTGGAGACTCTGATGTACTGTGTTTTCAATACATACTGGCAGCCTGAGGGCGCCCTGTGCACATATGGACTCCAAATTTGGAACACGAAGAAGAATCATATCATGTGACATTTCAGGAAGTCCATCACGACGTAAACTAACAGAGATCGCTGTAACATGCAGATAAAGATGTTTTGAAGACAATAAACATGATTGCAATGATATTTGGTTTACCTGTGTTCTTCGAGCCATGTCAGGTATTTTCATAATAATAGATTATATTTATAATGTAATGCTAATCGATATAGACTTTATCATGGTGAAGAATACTATAAAATACTATATTTTCTGTCCGATTTTTTTATCTGAAGCCAAATCAGAGCACAGAAGGTTATTTAAAACACTCGACTTGTGCTATAAAGTAAGTTTTAGAGCACAAACATGGTTTTAATCTCATAAATTGTCGTGTATTGATGGTGTGCTAAGCTAACATGCTAGCTAGCCCTTGGTGCACCTGCTACCTAGCTGTTATATTTATGAATATTTCTAAATAGGACTGCTTGCTGAAATGTTTCTTTTTTCAAGAAGGTCATTTTATATAGTTTCAAATGTAAGGTGAGAACTTTGAGAACTTTCCCTAAAAGAGATTAGGGGTTGAAACAGTGTGAATAGCCAGTCGTTAGTAATTATAATGCAGACAAAAGAAAGCATATTTAGAGCAATAACCAGAGGCTGGAGAGGTGTGAATGTGTGCAGGGGAGACTGACACTGAATGGAGATCGTTTAGACCACAACACAATAGAGAAAATAGACTGAATAGATGCTTAGAAAATGACAATAAACATCAGTTTGCATTTTAGAGTCTAATCAAAATAAAATCGTTTGACATGATCTTGAAAAACATTTAACTAAATAAAGAGTTTTAGACATATCATCTTCAGATTTTAAATATAACATGGTCAGACATGTGGCTTTAGCTGCAGTGCATTTCTAGATTGCTACAGGGCCAACTTCAATTTTATTTTCATGAAAATATTTCATTAAAATAAATTTCTAATAACTTGACAAAACTTTGAAGCTATTTATAACATTTATTTTTCATTATGACAATAATTAATTTTACATTTGCAATAAACTGCCAGGTGTCAGCTTTCAAATGAGATCATACTTGTGCTTTTAGAACAAATGGTTCATGAACTGTATCTGTTTCAGTTTGGGTATGCCATTTCTGGGGATTTTTCAAAATTGGGGGTGAAGCTTAACAGGTTAACCCTTAGTGGTCTGAGCTGTTTTGGGGCTCTTTCGGTGTTTTGATATGCTCTGACATTTGTGCTTATTTCAGCTACTTAAAACATACCATTTGCCAACATATAAATTTGCTGTATTCAGCACAAACTCTGCTACAATAATATGTGAGCAAAATGGATGTACATGTTTGCATTTTATAGAAAAAAAAATAATATGCGTGGTTAGTACGTTTTGGGAAAAAAAATGTCACCGCAATAAGGCCATTTAACACATACTGAATAGTTGTCCACAATACTTTTGAGTTACTATTCTTGTAGGCTAGAATTTTTACTTCAAAATGAAGTGAAAATCATTCTGACCACTCTTTCAGAAAGATCAATTTAACGATTTGAATTTCTTACATCAGTTTTTGGGTCATTACTGCTTTATGCGTGGGAGTGTTAATGCCCATGAATATTAATGTGATTTACACCTGGGAAGACTAAAGACACTCCCCCAATGGCTAATGGCCCATCAAGGTGCTGTGAGGCAGCCTGAACTAAGAATGATTCACTGATGTATATAAAGTTAAAAAGAACAGCATTTATTCAAAATAGAAATATTTCCTAAGAACATAAAGACTTAAAGTCATTCATATCACTTAACACTTCCTTTCAAAAAAAAAAAAAAAACATAAAAAGACCAAACTTGTTTTTTTTTATATATATATAAAAAAAAAAAAAAAAATATATATATATATATATATATATATATATATATATATATATATATATATATATATATATATATATATATATATATATAATATTGCTTATATAGTGGTTATATAAATAAAAAAAAGTGCATTCAAAGAATCCTAAAAAACTATCACAGGTTAAAAAAAATTAAGCAGCACAGCTGTTTACAACATTGATTTAAAAAAAAAATTATATCACAATGATTTCTGAAGACTGATGATGATGATGTAAACACAACAAAACAAAAGCAAAAAACTCTTAGCACATTATCCAAAGTAAACTGATGGACAATTACGATTATAGATGCACAATGTATCTGTTGATGGACAGAGAAACATCTATTGATGGGTAGACTGCGTAACGCGAGTATCTGTTTATGGCCCATATAGACCGCACGCATTTACTGATACACTCAATGAACGGCTGTACCTAATACAAATAAAACATCTCTAGTTAACTAGTAGAGCATTCATTTAGTCCGCTCTTAAATAAGAGATCTAGAGCTAAAATGTTTTGTTTTTGAACTCAAGCTGAGCGCTCGTGTCCTGCTATCAGTGTCATGGATACAGTCTCTTTTGGCGGCGCGCGCGCAGTCTTCACTCGCTCTTAGGACGTGCTCTTCAATCTATTGCCATTGCGGACACTATTCATTCCGCTGAAATCACAAAATAAAATGCACACAAACGTGTGTCCTATATACGTGTGTGCTTGATATAGACTGTAACCACTGATGAACATATTCGGTTTTGATGAGAGAAAAAAATATGCCGGGGGCAGATTCGAACCCCTAACCTCTGACACACTTGGCAAACGATCTAACCACTAGACCACAGGAGAACTCAAACAAAACTTGCAAATCGATATATTTCACTAAATCATTATAACCTAAGCAGTTATTTAAAAAGTTTACACGAGCGTATAGGCCTGCTACACGAATGTTGTGTTGAGGTAATTACTAGGCAAAATATAGTCTGAAAATGCATTTGAGCTCTATGATCAGAAAAGGAATTATAAAACACTAAACAACTTACTCCGAACTTGAATCCTCGGGGTCAATTCGTTCTTCAAACGTTCGTCATCTGAGTTTCAAATTCCACTGAGAAAGAGGTGAATTATTCCCATTTGTCCATAATCCTCTGAAGGAGTAACGTTAACGTGCTTCCATCCCTAAAACGCGATGAACTATCTGTGAATCTCTGATGAAGAATCTGTGTTTGGCATTGATCGGGGGGCGTGCCGCGTGTGATGCATAGATTTACCATGTCAAAAGCGCTGGGGGTGTGGCGGGCTCACCTAATTATCTATAATGAAGGGAGAGCGAAAAAACTGTAACTCTCCTTTGTTTCAAACGGATTACATAAACTGTAAATATATATTTTTTAAATAAATTACTTCATTTAAAAGAAGAGAATCTCAGCTTCATAAAGAGACATATCTCGTATCTCTGTGACAAGTATTGAGAGAGTTACAGTTAATATTTCGGACGCGTTTCAGAACGGACCTCACTGACAGAGACAAGTTAAAACGCGCATCATGTTTATTTTTCTTTATTTGATGAAAAGCACAACACTTTGTTTTTATTGTGAGTATCCACAAAAAAAATAAACACTTAAGGATCTAATGATGTACAACACTTATATTTAAGATCAAAATCAACAGAGTAATTTGATTCTCTTTTGCACTGATAAGGAAAAAATCCAGCAAAACGCGTCGACGCGGTTTTCGACCCCTAAGGGTTAAAGGGTACCTATTATGGATTTTTGAAAATTGCCCTTCATGTAGTGTGTAACATAGATCTAAGTGAACGAAAACATCCTGCAAAGTTTTAAACATGAAAGTTCACCCGAATACAAAGTTATTGTCTCTCAAAAGTAAGAGTCGACTCTGAGTCGCTGATATGAATCGTTCGACGAACGATGCTTTTCCTTTGTCTAGTTGACGTCAACTTGACAAGTTATTTGAATAAGATACACCCACTCATTGCGTTCGGAGACCAGTGTTGCCAGGTCCGTATGCCTGCACTGTTTCCGCGGGTTGTTTGTGTAGTGCACGGGTTGACGCGATTGTTTTACCCACTGGAACATGATTGTTATTGGGGAAACACCCGGGAACGCTATTTGACTATTTTTGGCCGTGATTGGGTTAGTTTTGATGAGCAATTGGGCTGGTTTTGTTATGCAGACCTGGCAACCCTGTCGGAGACGCCAGGGAAAACTAACATCATGTCGAGACGCTGTTTTGAAGTGCGACTGTAAGAAATATTCTCTCCCTCAGCATAAGTCTATAACACAAGAAAGATTATATGATCCATACTGTATATCTGTTTGCCAGCCACATATGCACATTTCTTTTGTATGTATGAAATCATCAATGAAACATCTGGTATTCATTAGTAGAGGAGTGAGTCTTACACCCCTCCCTGCTCTATTTATTCTCTCTCTGTTCGTCTTATACATTGAGAGCCTTTTGGACCCACAAGTTTGTGTGGAGGTTTTAGAGATATTACCATATAAGGACGTTGTTATATAACGTCTATATGATATCCAATGATGTAAGGTATGGTTCTATTGGTCAATATTTGTTTTACTCCCCTTGGATTTTCACTATATAAACCATGGACAAAGGATATTGGGGCGAGACCCTTCTCCCCAGCGCTGGTTTCTGTGAAGTGTACATTCATTTTCTTTCATAATAAAAGACCAAGATTTTGGGCACTTCTGTTTCGGGACCATTTCATTTCGATTCTAACAGTTTGGTGGCTCGTCCTGGATTTCTCCAGACAGGTAAGAATTACTTTCTTTTTATATAAGAGAGAGGTTGATTCTTCCTGTCTGCTGAGAAAACAGATTTATAAGTGCCGTGATTTTACTTTTATTTGTTGTGTCGTCCGTCGTTTTGAATAAAACGGGACGTTATTGGTCCGTCGTGTCGAAGGATACGGGACGTTATTGGTCCGTCGTGTCGAAGGATACGGGACGTTATTGGTCCGTCGTGTCGAAGGATACGGGACGTTATTGGTCCGTCGTGTCGAAGGATACGGGACGTTGTCCGTCGTGTCGAAGGATACGGGACGTTTCCTCGTGTTTATAAAATACGGGAAGAACGAAAGAGAAATTGATCACTTTTCTTCGTTTGGAAATAGATTTGACGCTGAGACAATTGGTTTTTCTCTCGCAAAGTCTATTTCAATTTACCTTTGGTCTTGGATTATGAATGAATAAATCACTATTTAAATTTTTTTTTTTTTTTCCTTTCTCTCTCTTTCTCTTCGCTCTTATTTCTCTCTTTATGGCCAATGTACTAACACAACTAATTTGAACTTGTATACTTTTCTTTGTTTTCTATTTGGCCATACTGAACTTTATTTAAGTTGCATTGAGGAGACATATTTGTGTGTTTACAATGGGTAATAAAATTAGTCCGCCGTTTGTAAATGAATCGCCGAAAATTTTTATGATTAGGAATAATCAAGCATTTTTTGCCAAGCCAGATTTGTCAAATTTAGCTGGCTGGTCAACTGGCAAAACACAATTAGATCCGTTTCCTTGTGACGGATCATTTAAAGATACAGATATGCGTGAAGCAAAGGGCATGATTTTTGGAAATTAGGGGGATCCCGATTGGGATTATTCGTATATGAAACAATCTTATAATGTCTGGAAAGACATGCAGTGTTATTGGCATAAGGGTCCAGAAAGAGTTGAGAATTTGGACAATAACATTGTCCCAAATGCTGAAATGGCTGTGAGGGAGAGTGCGGTTTTGGCTGCCTTTTCTTCCTCAGCCGACTGTGAAAAAAACTCTCTGCTGCAGCTAGAGCTCTCACATTCTATGGAACAGACAGCTATTCCACAGACTGTTGAAATGAAAAACTCCCCTCCAAATTAAGTGCATTCTGACTGAAACTAGAAAAAATAGACTGTACCCTGATCTCGCGACCGCGACTTTGTGTCCCTTTGTTGAAACTTCAGATGGATTTAAAGTTCATCCGTTACAAATTTCTGAGGTAATGGCAATTTGCAAAGAACTGCCAGACCCAGCTCGGTCACCACACCAGTATGTGTGGGTACTGAAACGGTTAACGGCATACAGCCAACTTACTGGTCGTGATTATCGCTTTATTCTGACTAAAACATTGCCTGCTGAAATTACAGAGGAATAATTAATTAATGAGGTTGATCTGTTACACCCATCAAATGACGCACCACCCGCCCGCACTATTGTGTTTAAAGATTCGGAACCGGTTGATTTGTCCGACCCCGCGAGTGACGTGCGCCTTGCTCATTATGGGGACTCTAAGTCTGACTGGATTTGGGGCAGTGCACGTAACCTCAAACATTTTTTAAACAAATTGACGGCATTTTTAGTAAAACTTTCTTCTGCTAGACAAGATATTTCCCTTGCAGCAAACTCGAAACAGAAGGTGGGCGAAAGTCCTGTTGCATTTTTAAATCGATTTCGACATGCTTGAAATCACGAATCTGCGAGTCCTGTTGATGATAATAATTCTTTGCTGTTTGTGAACACATTTCTAAATAACATGCTCAATGAGACTACATAATTGATTCGAATGACTACAACAAAAATTAGTAACATTTTTGTTGATGTATTGGGCAGACGCTTCCTCTGCCGGAGCTTTAATTCCTCCAGAAAAATTTCCAGCAATGCTTCAAGTTAATGCTGACGTCCAAAATCGCTCGTCAACCTATGGTAAAAAGCCAATAACTTGTTATTTATGCGGATGTTTAGGCCATCCTGCACGTCTTTGTAGAAAAAGAGCTTGAAGGCTCCAGCGGAAAAAATGAGAACCAGATGTTTAGGCGCTCTGCTGGCTACGGGCCAAAACCCCCTCCTTTGTTTTCTCCCAGCCCGAAGCAGCAGGTCTATCAGGCCTGACAATTTTTCCGAATACATTTTTTAGAGTTAACCGAATAAATCACATGTTTTTTTGCCATTTATTGAATTAAATGTTGACTATAAACCATTTTTTTTTTTCTCATAGGCAAGCCTTTCATCACTGTCTTCTGTTGTGTACACGGGCTCAATTACAAATTGTGCAATGACACCAACTTTACGGCTACTTCTCAGGATGTACCATCGTTGTTCAAAATGCATGATTTTGCAATAATACCAAATTCTTCATTCTGCCTATAAGGGTAGACAGTTAATGTTAAACATGAATTTGACTCTGACTCTCTGAAACTTCTGTTTCCTGCAGCTTTCTCTCTTACAACCGACACAGGAAGTGCTCTCTTCTAAGATGTGTCTGCAACTGAGCTCGGACAGGAAGTAGCTGAAGTAAACCCAAAATTGTGGGCGGGTACATAAGAATGACGTAGGACTTCTTGATATCCAACCCTATGTGGCAAATTTGACAACGAATAGGCCTGTTTTTTCAAAAACAATATCTGCTTTTAAAGCAACAAGAGGAGGGACTTCGGCCCTCATTTATCAGTTTCTGGCTCAAGGCATTCTGGTTCGCGCTTATTCACCTTACAACACACCAATCAATCCAATCAGGAAAGCAAATGGTTCTTGTCGTTTAACGCAGGACCTGAGAAGAATTAATGATTTAATAAAGCCACTTGCTCCTATTGTGCCAGATGCACAAACTATTGTTAATTCTATCCCTTAGAACTTGCATTCTATTCCGTTATTTGATTTATGCTCCGCCTTCTTCAGTCATCCTGTTGACCAACAAAATCAGCCACTTTTTGCTTTCTGTTTTTAGAATTACAAGACTCCCTCTCAAGGGTTCAGTGATTCTCCAGCTGTTTTCTCCACTGAAATGCACGCAACATTGAAGGATGTCAGACTCCCTCCTGACACCTGCCTGCTCCTACGCTGATGACGATGACATTCTCGTTACTGGTGCCTCTGAGGACATGTGTGCTGCTGCCACTACAATTGTCTGGAACATTTTAGCAGAGGCTGGTTTCAAAGCATCTAAAGAGAAACTTCAGTGGGTGCAGAGAAAAGTCAATTACCTCGGCCATGAACTGTCACAAGGCAAAGTTCGCCTGTCTGCGGACAGAGTAAAAGCCATCGCTTCATTCAAGCATCCCTCAACACAGAAGCAAATGCAAAGCTTTCTGGGACTGGTCAATTACTGTCGATTATGGGTGGCACATTGCTCCAGGTATGACAAAAATCCTGCGAGAAGATACGCTGAATGATAAAGAGGACATTACATGGAAAGCTGACATGACTCAAGCATTCAGACATTTGAAATCCTCTCGCTTAGGGCCGCCTGCCCTAGGCCCTCTTTGTTAAATGCAAAGGAGTTTCACCTATGGGTGCACAAAGGTGGAGACACAGCCGCTGTAATCCTGGCCCAAGAGCATGGGGACACTTTTGTCCAGTAGCTTATTTATCTAAAACCCTTGATTCAGTGGCTAGGGGACTGCATGCCTGTTTGCGTGCAGTGGCTGCTACAGCAATCATGGTAAAGGATGCTGAAAAGGTTGTTTTATCACATCCAATCATAGTTCACACTAGTCACCAAGTTGGCGCAATTATGCATAACATTTCTACGCATCACATGACTGCTCAACGCCGTTCAGGCTATGAGGCTATATTATTAGCAACTGCTAATTTAACGTTGAAAGTAACTTCTGTTATTCATGGCCCTACTGTACATTTGCACAGGTTGTTGAAGGATGGTGAATTTGAGAGTGACGACCACGACTGCCTGACCAGAATCCAAACTTCGACTGCCTGCAGGCCAGATATTTTATAATATCTGTCCTGGAGGAGGGAGATATTTGATATATAGCTAGGAAGGATCCTGTTTTCAAGCCAAACGACAATTTATACTTGTGTGGTTATGCTATTGTTGAATTACCTGATCGTGTAATTGAGGCATATTCGTTGCCATATAAATCAGCACAAGTTGCAGAATTAATTGCCCTAACGAGAGCTTGTCAATTGGCGAAAGGTCAGTGCATCAATATATACACTGACTCCAAATATGCGTACGGCGTTGTCCATGATTTTGCTAAATTGTGGGAGGAAAGAAGTTTCAAAACCTCCGCCTTAAAACCCATTTCACATCACAACATTTTGGCCGAGCTCATCAGTGCAGCACAGCAACCATCGAAACTTGCTGTGATTAAAGTAGCTGGTCATAAAACAGGTGAATCGGATGAGGCTAGAGGAAACAGATTTGCAGATGAAGTTGCGAAATGGGCTGCTAAAGAAGTAATACTTAGTCCACACGTAAACGAAAAGAGCACCGAAGTGCCTATGATGAATTCGTCGCTGATTAATGATTTGGACATTAAAGTATTGCAAGCTAACACTACACAAGCTGGTATTCTAAGAAACAAGTAGGGTATAATCGCTCTACCAACACCCACCGTTGTAATGCTGTGCAGACATTATCATGGTGTATCACATGTGTCAAAAGAGAAAGTGATGCAGAATTTGAATCAATCATACTGCATAGCAAATGTTCGAAAGAATACTTTGTTGATATTGGAGACTTGCCTGGTGTGTGCACGAACAAACCCAAGGCAACCCGCCATGACGCTTTGTCACATCCTAAGCTTCCTTTTTAATATTTACAGATCAATTTTACACACATGCCGCCATGTGGAAATCACAAATACTTGCTCGTGATTGTTGATTGATTTACTAAGTGGCCTGAAGCTTTTCCGTGTGGTAAAGAAAATGCTCAGACGGTTGTAAAGGTTCTGGAAAAAGAAATTATACCGCGTTTCGGTATTCCAACCGTTATAGCAAGCGATAATGGAACTCTGTTTGCTTCAAAAGTCACACAATTATTAGCCAAAGAGCTTAATATCAATTGGTAGATACTGAGATACTAGATAGATACTGGCAGAAAATTGGGTTGATTTGTTGCCTGCCGTATTGACAGAAATAAGAATGTCCACATCAGCAACCACAAAAATGTCTCTATTTGAAATTCTGATGGGTAGACCTTTCCCGACCTTCTTGGGTCAGAGGTCGCGCTGGCAATCTCTCCACAGGTGACACGGAGGTGATCATCACGGATTACGTGGATTCCCTAGTTAGAACGTTTAATGGCATAAATGGTGATGTTTCTCTGTCTCTCCCTCTTCCTTCAGAAAAGCCAACTCATCCTTTCATTCCAGGACAAAAGGTGCTGATAAAGTGTCTGAAGCCCACGAGACTCGGTGATCGCTGTGACGAGGACCGGTGTTCTGACTGACTTAGTAAAGGCGGCGCCACTCCAGGGGAACGCATAAGCCTATGCGGGAAAAGAAATACAGCACTGATCGAAAGGAGAACGAGGAAGAGAAGTAGACGAAGAACGAGATTGCTGATTGAAATTAGCAATGATTGTCATTAAATCCATTAAGTCAGGTCTGCAAATTTGATATATCTGTTTGTGCTGACAGACGTACTTAGTCATACACAAGCCATTATTAGCAGTGGTAATGAAACTTGACTAAATCCAAAAGAAGAGCCACATGCGGATTCATGTCCAGAGGAAAAATAGGTGACTGCTATGTATGCACAAAAATGCCACAAAGTGCTTCTGTAAGGGTTAAATCACCAACAACAGAAGAAGAATTAGACTACCCATTATTCACCAGTATAACTGGGGTGATTGAATCTATTATCACACTTTTGTATTTTCTCAAAATGATTTGATGAACAGAACTGTCAAGTATTAATGAGTTTGAAGGAAATGTTTGATTGAAGGATATTTTATGTATTATTGTACTAGAATGAGTATGCTGAGAATGATGTGATATGATAATTCTATTATATGATAATTATCTTATCAAAGGGCCGATTGTAAGAAATATTCTCTCCCTCAGCATAAGTCTATAACACAAGAAAGATTATATGATCCATACTGTATATCTGTTTGCCAGCCACGTATGCACATTTCTTTTGTATGTATGTCAATGAAACATCTGGTATTCATTAGTAGAGGAGTGAGTCTTACACCCCTCCCTGCTCTATTTATTCTCTCTCTGTTCGTCTTATACATTGAGAGCCTTTTGGACCCACAAGTTTGTGTGGAGGTTTTAGAGATATTACCATATAAGGACGTTGTTATATAAAGTCTATATGATATCCAATGATGTAAGGTATGGTTCTATTGGTCAATATTTGTTTTACTCCCCTTGGATTTTCACTATATAAACCATGGACAAAGGATATTGGGGCGAGACCCTTCTCCCAGCGCTGGTTTCTGTGAAGTGTACATTCATTTTCTTTCATAATAAAAGACCAAGATTTTGGGCACTTCTGTTTCGGGACCATTTCATTTCGATTCTAACAGCGACGCAAAAGCAAACTTTTTTCATCTGCCCAGTGAGGAGCAGTTCACATATACAGGGGTTGGACAATGAAACTGAAACACCTGGTTTTAGACCACAGTAATTTATTAGTATGTTGTAGGGCCTCCTTTTGCAGCCAATACAGCGTCAATTCGTCTTGGGAATGACATATACAAGTCCTGCACAGTGGTCAGAGGGATTTTAAGCCATTCTTCTTGCAGGATAGTGGCCAGGGGCCTGTTTCAATAAGGAGGTTCAACCAACTCTGAGTTAAAACTTGAACTCTGAGTTGACTTACCCTGAGATGGGAAACTCTGAGTTTTCGGTTACAGAACAGCTGAAATTAGTTGGTTCAATCAACTCTGAGTTGACTGACTCTGAGTTAAGCGCGTGCACCACAACTATAAAAAGCCATTATCAATGGAGCGCAGATATTATGAGTCACCATGGCAACAGCGCCAGACAAAAAGAGGTCTTGGGTGTAATTAATTACCAAGTAATCTAAATATTGTAATTTAATTAAAGGGATTACTCTTAATTCCTCTGTAATTTAAAATAAAATATGATGCAATTACATTAAATATGCTACTGCATAAACTATAGACCAATTCAGTATAAAACAATAGTGGATACTAACATACATTTTTAAAAGGTATATTTTTTATGTAACCTTCTCCCTCTACACACTTTGATCAATTTAAGAATAATTCATGAAATTGTATATTGTTAATTTTAAAGCATTAAAAGCGCAGTTTCTTGTCTCTCCTTGTATTGTTCAAGTGGTTGAGGTTGATATAGGATTTAGTAATTAGTAATATGTAGACCAATACTTTCTAAATATAGTAATTATTACATTAATCGGTAACACTTTATTTGAAGGGGTGTGCATAAGACTGACATGACACTGTCATAAACATGACATAACACCTGTCATGAACATGAAGGAGTCTTTATGAATGTTTATGACTGTTGTCATTAAGTGTCATTCGGTAAATTATGACACTTTTAATGCAAAGTTGACATTGTTTAAAATGTCTTTGTTATGACAACTTGACATTACCCAAGACAAAAATGTCTTGATTATGACAACTTGACATTAACAAAGACAAAAAATGTCTTTGTTATGACAACTTGACATTAACCAAGACAAAAATGTCTTGATTATGACAACTTGACATTAACAAAGATAGAAATGTCGTTGTTATGACAACTTGACATTAACCAAGAAATCATAACCTGTCCACCTGTCACAAATATGTCATAACAGGTCTAATTATCAAACTTAAAGAAGTTATTTAGCTTTGCGTTGACATTACATTACCCTGTCATATGTGGTTGGTTTCGACTTTGGCCGTCATGACACCATTATAACTGTGTCATTAATATTTTACTTGTCCTCAAGTAAAGTGGAACACATTGTACTAGTTATAAAGACGTCATTAAGGGTTATTACACTGTCAAATGCTTTAACAACAGTGTCATTAATATTTCCCCTTACCTCAAGTAAAGTGGAACACGTTGTGCTAGTTATAAAGATGTCATTAAGTGTTATTACACTGTCAAAAGCTTCAACAACAGTGTCATTAATATCTTCCTTGACCTCAAGTAAAGTGGAACACGTTGGACTAGTTATAAAGATGTCATTAAGGGTTATTACACTGCCAAATGCTTTAACAACAATGTCATTAATATTTCCCCTTACCTCAAGTAAAGTGGAACACGTTGTACTAGTTATAAAGATGTAATTAAGGGTTATTACACTGCCAAATGCTTTAACAACAGTGTCATTAATATTTCCCCTTACCTCAAGTAAAGTGGAACACGTTGTACTAGTTATAAAGATGTAATTAAGGGTTATTACACTGCCAAATGCTTTAACAACAGTGTCATTAATATTTCCCCATACCTCAAGTAAAGTGGAACACGTTGTACTAGTTATAAAGATGTCATTAAGTGTTATTACACTGTCAAAAGCTTCAACAACAGTGTCATTAATATCTTCCTTGACCTCAAGTAAAGTGGAACACGTTGTACTAGTTATAAAGATGTCATTAAGGGTTATTACACTGCCAAATGCTTTAACAACAGTGTCATTAATATCTTCCTTGACCTCAAGTAAAGTGGAACACGTTGTACTAGTTATAAAGATGTCATTAAGGGTTATTACACTGTCAAATGCTTTAACAACAGTGTCATTAATATTTCCCTTACCTCAAGTAAAGTGGAACACGTTGTACTAGTTATAAAGATGTCATTAAGGGTTATTACACTGCCAAATGCTTTAACAACAGTGTCATTAATATTTCCCCATACCTCAAGTAAAGTGGAACACATTGTACTAGTTATAAAGATATCATTAAGGGTTATTACACTTCAAAAGCTTCAACAACAGTGTCATTAATATTTCCCCTTACCTCAAGTAAAGTGGAACACGTTGTACTAGTTATAAAGACGTCATTAAGGGTTATTACACTGTCAAATGCTTTAACAACAGTGTCATTAATATTTCCCCTTACCTCAAGTAAAGTGGAACACATTGTACTAGTTATAAAGATGTCATTAAGGGTTATTACACTTCAAAAGCTTCAACAACAGTGTCATTAATATTTTCCCTTACCTCAAGTAAAGTGGAACACGTTGTACTAGTTATAAAGATGTCATTAAGGGTTATTACACTGTCAAATGCTTTAACAACAGTGTCATTAATATTTCCCCTTACCTCAAGTAAAGTGGAACACATTGGACTAGTTATAAAGACGTCATTAAGGGTTATTACACTGCCAAATGCTTTAACAACAGTGTCATTAATATTTCCCCATACCTCAAGTAAAGTGGAACACATTGTACTAGTTATAAAGATGTCATTAAGGGTTATTACACTGTCAAATGCTTTAACAACAGTGTCATTAATATCTTCCTTGACCTCAAGTAAAGTGGAACACATTGTACTAGTTATAAAGACGTCATTAAGGGTTATTACACTTCAAAAGCTTCAACAACAGTGTCATTAATATTTCCCCTTACCTCAAGTAAAGTGGAACACGTTGTACTAGTT